>OX418222.1:11775061-11905364 GCA_948455865.1 Conomelus anceps
TTTCATCTCAACACATACCATGCGGCAGCAAGGAGCTTTCGCACATAATTATGAAATTGGTTATTATAGGAATTATAGGAAGTTGTGTATTGAAAAATAGCTTATTGTAGTAGGCTCTACTGTAATATAATTGTCCAGTTAGGCCTAGTGTTCTTATGTGCAATGTGCGCTGAATAATGAGAGTATCCTATGGCCGGTATTCCACT
Source organism: Conomelus anceps (assembly GCA_948455865.1). Taxonomy (NCBI): domain Eukaryota; kingdom Metazoa; phylum Arthropoda; class Insecta; order Hemiptera; family Delphacidae; genus Conomelus; species Conomelus anceps. Next base: position 11,775,268 of record OX418222.1, read on the forward strand.
ATAAAATATCTTATAAAGGTTCTTTTAGATCTTTTGATAGTGTAAAAGGCCATATTTTCAAAAGCTTTTTTTTTAGATGAAGCCTACATAGATCTGAGACCTGTGTGTGGGTAATGAGTTGAATGATTGTGATTGATGAGATGGACCTACAGTTTTAGGTGGGTTCAGAGCTTAATAGTTGCCAACACAAAAAACGCTGGAAAAAATATAGTATGACTGTAAGTTTATTCTGACCCATAGGACCAAATGTAAGGGCGCATCTCTTGAGACCAAATGTTTGGGGGAGATGAGTATTCGGCCTAGGAGGAGCTATGATACGCCCTTGGTGTTGTTGAGGTAGCTTAGAGGGATTGAGGAGAGAGGAGGTGGAGGCACCGTATAAAGAGGATATATGAGGAAGAGAAATAAAAATTATGTAGACTTACCAGACGTTGAGTTGGAGTGATGGGGGGGGGGGGCGCCCCGTGCTATCTGCTGCATGTAGTTGTTGTCCAGTCTGGTGAAACTGTAGTATGTAAGAGGATATATTAGTGAGGAAGAGAGGAAGTATGTGTGAGAGAGAGAGAGAGGAAGAGAGTGCGTGAGGAAGTGTCTCTCACACTTCCTCACTCACTCTCTTAGATAGATAGATAGATAGATAATTGACTTTTATTTGCACATTTTACAAGTAATAAAAGTGCTGTGGGCGAAGTTGAGGCATAAGACCCACAGTATAAAAGAACAACTTTATTTACAATGCAAAAAAATATCAATTAACAAACAAGATGAAAAAATAATGGTAAATATAAAGAAAGACTGAAATCAAAGAAACATACACACGCGCGCGCGCGCGCGAACACGTACAAACACACAAAAGACCAGACTAAATGAAAGGAAATTAAACATCGCCTAGGGAATATTAATGTTTTGACTAACACGATTTTAGTTGGGAAAGGTACGAGGTGCCCAATCCTCTTCAATGAGTTAATACCAGCTACAGCTCTATTGCAAGTCAAGTTTACATGGTCAGTCCAGTCAAGAGTATTAGTAAAAATTAAGCCTAGATTCCTAACACTAGTACTGAAGTTCAGTTGAACATTATTAATTCTTATGTGAGAGAGAGAGGAAGAGAGTGAATGAGGAGAGAGAGAGAGAGAGAGAAAGAGAGGATGAGAGGAATCGCGTTCGGGCACTCGAGCACAGAGACTATTGTAACTATTGCTATGGCTGACCGAGATAGACTGTGGTCTACACTACAAAAGGCCTTGGGACTGATCAATGACGTAATCTCATTTGGTGCTAATGCTCAAAATCATATGGTAGAGTTGATTAACCGAGCAATACCTTATTCCCCGTGTTTCGGAGGACACGTTAAGCCGTCGGTCCCGGTTGCATATAAAAAAAAGCAGTCGTTAAAAAAAGCGGCGAGGTGGAACTACCTGTAAGGGTCTCCCCACCACGAAAAGCCATACGAATTTACTTTTACCTTATTCCCAATTTTCATAAATTATTGAACAGGAGTTCACAAAAAATCTATCTAAATTTATATCATTATTACTGCATTTGTTATTTTAAATACAAAACTTGAAACAATATCATTCTGTAAGAATTTCTCAAAGTAACAAAAATAATTATTGACAAACTCAGGTATACTTACCACTTGCAAAAATTGCAATACATGCTATTGGCATACAATTAATTCTGTAATATTGGAAGATAATAAGGCACTGACAGGTCCTTAATAAAGTTACTGAGAACAAACATTAGGGAACGTTGGGGCCAATTCAGGAAAACCCAACTACTTACCAGATAAATGGTTTAATTTATTCATCAATCCTAAGCTAAATCATTATTACCGTAACACTGATGATTCCACACTAATATTAATGGTTTTAGTCATGTGAAGATTATTATAGATGATTTTATCCAATTGAGCTCCCTTCATATAATAATAAATTAGAACAGTCATTCCATCCCATCTTACTGCTTTTCCATCCAAATCTACTTATGAAACGAACCCCTGTTTTACCTCAAATCGCATCACTAAGAATTTCGAGCAAATACCATAAAAACGTCAATAAAATCTTATATATGAGCCAAGAAAATAAAAAACTTGATTATTGAATGAATTTGAATGTAGATGCTTACATTAATTTGAGGAAATACAGTTGACAATTTAACTCAGCGTTCAATACTATAGTCTGTTCAACGAGCCTACGGAGTGACCTAAACAAACTTTGCATGTGTGTGAGTGAGGAATTCAGAGAATTGTACTGGCATCGGTCGGTCGGTCTATTCACACTCATTGCCACCTACAGTTCATTCTGAAAACAGCTGTTGCACTTCCAGTTTGTGAAATAAATAATTATTATTGCATTATTTCAAGAACATATTAGATTTTAAATTCAGTTATCAAATCAGTATTTTCATTTCAAATGTATAGGTGAAAATAATTCAATCGACAAATTTATGAGCAATTCTACACAGACTAATAATAGTGATACCAGATACCAGTGATTGCTGTATGTTTGGATACATTACCTAAGTATTGAAGGTAAGAAAATAGCCATCTTATTCATATAATTCATTAATCTCATGTATCCATTTCCATTCACAACAAATAATAAGTATTATCCAAGTAGCTGTTAATAAAAATGATTATTGACAGTCGTTTTCAATGGCCTGTTGCCAGTTCGATGAATTTAGAAAACTATCTGAGAATTGGGCTTCATTGATTCTCGGCTTGCACGCACGCACATGTTTGTTTACTCCACTCCGTAGGCTCGCTGAACAGACTATAGGTCCATTGCTTTTTTTATATGTCAACCGTTTACCTAAATAATTAATTAGTGGTAGAGCACTGGAGCCCTCTTATTTGCGGACGATACATCACTAATTTTCAGCAATTCTGTTCTAGAGAATTTAGAAATGAGTGCCCATATAGGTGTGCAGTCCATTGTCCAATTCTTAAATCAGTTGAAATTAACAATAAATAGTAAAAAATACCAATACCTTCAATTCAAAAACAAGCATAATTCAAATGAAGATAGGACTACAAACGTGTTTGTAAACGATAATCAACTAAACCAGGAAGAAAAAATTGCATTTCTAGGAGTTTTGTTGGATAGACGATTGACCTGGGCTCCATACATTGAGAAAATATGTTGTAAAATTTCATCTGGGGTATTTGTCCTGCGACAGCTTGCTAGATTGAATGACAAAAAGTTACTTTTTACAGCTTACCATGAGGTAATTCATGAAAACAAAACCTTGATAGGGTGTTTAAGATCCAAAAGAAAGCTGTTAGGTGTAAATAGATTAGATTCATGTAGGTCGTTGTTCAAGAGACTTGGTCTCCTAACTGTACTCTGCTTATATGTGTATGAAGCTACTTTATGTCTAAAAAAGGGAGATATTAACCAAAATCTTGACATACACAACTATAATACAAGAAGCCGAGGAGATTATCACTTGGTGAGTCACAATAGTAGCTTATTCAAACAAAAACCTAGTTTTATTGGTAGGAAACTCTACAACAAGCTACCGCAGTTTTTAAAGTCTTGAAAATATATAAGTATTTAAGAAACAAATGAAAAAATATTTAGTTGATGAAGCTTTTTATAGTGTACAAGAGCTCAGGTAAGCAGGTAAGCCTCACCTCAACTAATTGATATAGTAATTATGGTAACTAGTGTATAAAATTGTATATTTAGTCAACCTGACTTGTCTTATACTCCTTAACAGGAGTCTCCAAGACGTAATCTCAAAAAACCAATCAAATTTTAAGAATCACTTCAGTTAAGAGAGTTAATTTTCTTTGCCGCTCTGTAATTACCTTTTCACACTTGATTACAAGTGGTGAACATTAGTGTTCTGAACAGTTTCATATTATTTGCAATATGTTATTGAAAGACAATTGAGTTGTTTCAAAGAAAGACTGATATAAAATTATTTGTCATAGATTCATTAAACCTTAGATTTATATAGGTTGGTCAGTTAATTCATGCTCTTATCACATGGCATGCTAACAAATTAAATTATTTAATAAAAAGTGTAGTTTAACATTATTGAGATTCGATTTCAATTCAATTTTCAATCATGATTGATTTTATTATGCTGGACACTGTATAATTTAATGTATTATAATACATTCCTGCTGTATGAGGAAGACTAGAATAGCAATACTGCCTAGTATCATGAACTTATTTGCTTCACATTATTAAAGAAACATTATAAATGATGCACTAAAACACACATGTTAGTCGGATCCGCATAATTTATTAACCTATTCATTTATCTACATTCAAACAGGATTTCAGTACCTACAAAACTTATTCTCACCAAATCTCAACTGAAAAGTTCATAAAAAACTTTGAAGGTTACGTTCGCTACACACACATGCATCTCACTAATGTTTTTCACTAAAAAGTTCATAGGAGTCTTATTGATTTAAAGATAATCAAGAAAATAAATCAATTGAAAATATGCACTGAACAAAGAGTTCCAGGAAAGAGGATATTGAATTTTACTATAAACTTCAGAAACGAAACAATACTATGCTCGCCATATGTTCTCCTTATCTTACAATGGAATACTTCTACAGCTGATTGAAAAATTGAATATCTTGATTCCAAACTAAAATGTAAACTAACCAATTGAGGTGACGTCATATCAATTAGGAATTTTAGTTCCAAGGCCTTTTGTCCCATGGGTTTCGGATAGACTGACTCGAGAGGGAAGCTCAGAGCTGGGGCGGGTTGCTACTATCTTATTGTAGACTAGCTATTGTACCCGTCCTTCGTACGGATTATGTTAAGAAGGTGTCGCGAAAAAAGGGACGAGCGAAATAAGCGGCTATCACGAAATAGTATGTGCACCTGTGAGGTAACTACTTAAGTGAAGTTGGTGACCTGCGAAAAAAGCGACCATCATTGATTTTTACCTGTGTCCTAATAGGTTGACACTTACTCTGGCATACTGATTTCCATCACACTTTATCCAGGCTTTGGACTGGCTAAATGATAGATGGATATTTCTATCATTTATGCGTGTTTAAAATCAGCTAGAAGATAGCGTTGTCAGTAATTTTTTTATTCTTTTTGAAATTTTTATGCTTTTTTCACATTTTATGAATAATATTTACAGATATATTAACATATATTTACAGAATGTTAGGTTAGGTTAACCCCACTATAGAGTGGGACGGATTTTCACAAATTCCTTGGATATACCCTCCGACGGATTTACCCTCAATCATTTTGGCCGCTTATTTCGCGCATAAGATCGGTTGAATGACCTCGAACGGGGGGTGGGCGAGACTCAGGTAGTTTAGCCGCTTATTTCACGCATTCCATAATGGTCCCTTTTTTCGATGGTCGCTTTTTTCCCGTATTCGTTTAGAAATAAGACTAAATATGTTTCGGCTTTTTTGATAGCAACGATCATGAAGTTGTTAGCAGCTTAGTAAACAACTTAGAACGTAAACAATTCAGTGACAGTTATCAGAGAGAATATTTGAGAACAGCTGATTGATATATCATGATAAATTACGTGATTTGTTCTTATGTGGTAATAAAACTTAAAATAAATGTATCCAAAATCGCACAATACTTAGTTTTTAAACGTTTATTATTCTGTTGAAAAAAAAGTTAATTTATTTTTTATAGCTAAAGACATTGTCAAAAAGGTTTTCTATACTGATAAATAACTTTAATCCCGGTCGATGCTCTCGTTTTTCAGGAGAAGGCCGCATAAAATGTATCCAAAATCGCACAATACTTGATTTTTAAACGTTTATTTTTCTGTTAAAAAAAGTTAATTTAGTTTTTTATAGCTAAAGGCATTGTCAAAAAGGTCTTCAATACTGATAAATTACTTTAATCCCGATCGATGCTCTCGTTTTTCACGGCCGCGTAAAATGCCTTCGGGGCCGTGGCAGACATACAGAAATTGAGATAAGACTTGTTTCGGCTTCTTTAATGTATAAAACGTAAAAATAACCAAAAAATATATAATTCTTATAAATGTACAGACAAAACTCTAATTTTATTTATATAGATAAGATTGGCCGTAACAATGACCAAAACCTTGGTGGTCTGGATCACCCCCCCCCCCCCCCCCCCCATTGTTGATGTCTTGAGCAATTTTGAGAAAGTTTCAAATGGACTATTTTACAGAATATTATGGGAAATATTATTTTTAAATGAGACTTTGCACCCTGTATCCCGTAATGTTAAATTATCATAGCTTAATTCGTAACCCGTTTTCTTAGCTCCTTTTACACTTACAAATTTCTAACTTTATGCGCATCTATATTAGTATTATATTTACAATGACATTTAAATTATTTGTACAGTAATGTTCAGGAAAAATTGAAAATTTCGCACATAAAAGAGCAAAGGGCGAAGTCTAGTGGTAGTTGTTTAGGAATTGGAGCGGCTGTAATAGCCAAGGATGTCTAATAACAATAACTGACATCTCAGGCTCGAGGTACAACGACGACCCAATCGCTCAGCGACTGAATCTCAACAATGGGTTTCATTGATAAAAATTTTATAAATTTACATTGATAAAAATGTATAAATTCATAAATAAATTTAAAAATAATAATAGCGTCTAGTTAGGAATAAAATACGTTGTCATGCGTAATTGAAAACGTTGTTTACGCAGATTAGCATAGTTAGATTTCTTAATCTGTGACCATAGCAACGAGATGATATTTTTAGGCTCAAAATTTAAAAAAAAAAATTAGTATTATAAACTATTTTTAACTGTTGTTAGTGTTACGTTTCAAGTGAACTTTTAAATTAATAGTGGTTATGTGAAAAAGAATCATTTTGTTATTTTTTGAGTGAATTTCTTAGCAAATCGAAATATTTAGATGTCTGTGTTAACGTCAATTTTTTGAATAATGTAACATACTATTCAAAATTTGTGAAGGGGACAGTTTTGGACTTGATTCTGTTGCGCCTTCACATTCGTTGTAAATTTGTCACTTTGTTTTTTAAATAAATAAATGACTGCATCGTCCTTTTGCCTCGAGCCTAGAAACTGCTCTAATTGAAAAATTTCTGGATACCCTAGCACCCCTGGCATATGTCCGCCCCCTCCACATAAATAATAGCTGATGACGCCCATGGATATGAATAATGTTTTTTAATTGCATTACATGGCATACACTAAACTAATGTAATTAACATTGACAAATCTCATTCAAAGATAAAATATAGCATATAAGATAACAAATCATACTTCACATGAACATAATTATTTTTATTCTACACTAATAGCAATTTACATGAAAATGTAACGCAAATAAGACATGCAACATAGGTATGTTATATCAAATTGGAGTTAGCTAGAAGGTTACTATTACCATGGGGTACAATGTCATAATCAATTATGCTATGGAAATAAAATATTAATTTCTTTTTACCTTTTTGTCCAGGATCGAAGTAAGTGCTCTTGTTGGCAGCTGACAATCAATGGTGCTAAATGCGTTCCTGGAGTCGACTTTGATGAGAATAACATTGGCTATCAGTACAGGCGATTACCCGAGAGAGTTGTTAGTGGCATCTATGAATGTAATTCTCAGTAAGTTCAAGTCAAAATTATTACTAAGTCAATTCATAGTTATTTGCGTAACTAGTGTGCAAAGTAGCTCTTTGCTGCACAAGAGAAATTCATTACACTCGAGCTGCAGGTGAGTGCGGAATATTTTCTAGAGTGCAGCAAATTTATATTGTTAAATTTAAAATTGTCATGAATCAGGGTTTTTTGTTGGATCAATACAAGAAAATCAAGTTGAAAGAAACTTGCACCCGTTCAAAACCAGTGTGTTTAGACCTTTAAAACTAGATTTACGACTTTTAGTAATTGATTGATCAGAATTTTGTTTTCAGTATTGAATTCTGTACAATTTAGGTTGGAAAATAGTTATATGTGTAACTGAAATGCATTGTGCATGAGCTGAAGGCGAGTGTAGAATAGTTTCTTGAGTACAGTAAAGATACTTTCAGCATGAGTAGGGCATTAAATTTTTACTACAGTTGGCACACCTGCAGTGCGGCAAAGTCAGTTGGAGTGTGGCAAAGTAAAATAGTGCAGGAATCAGCTGTTTTGTGTACAACATAGATAGCATAAATTGTTGGATAATTGTAGGAAAATGTTATTTATTATTTCAATTTAAACTCACACACAATGATGAATATTAATGGCTAATACGCTCATTTTAAAATTATATGCTTTCTGCAGAAGAAGGCCTGAGTGCCTTTTCGTTTCCAGCCTGTATGTGTGTTGTTCCAGACAGCTAACTGCTCAAATCAGATCAGTTTTTACAATAAATTTATAGACCAATATTAATTGAATTTATGTAATTATCATTTAGTTGGTAATCAATTATTATTATACTTAATTAAATTATTAGAAATGATTTGTTTCAATCAAATATGTTATACTTATGAATGATAACTTAATACATAAAGGCTGAACCAGATGAATAAGAGGGCCCGATGACTATCTTTAAATCTGATTCCATTGCATATGGGAAAGCTCATGCTATATCATCCTTATGTTTTGTGTAGAAGAAGGCCTGAGTGCCTTTTCGTTTTTTCTTTTAATTATCCTTTGCAAGCAAATTTTGAAAATCCTTACTCGTATATCGATTGCTTGGAATTTCTTAAAGGAAAATCCATGAAAAAATTAATGGGATTTGGTCCTCGCTTTTAGCCGTAAATGCGTTACAAACAGACAGACAAATGCAAAACGGTCGACTTGAAACAGAGACCTCTCTTCGTTCGGTGAAATAAGACACTAGCTTTAAGGGGAGCAGTCCTCCCTATCTTCCCCCATGTTAACATATGTTCCTTTTTCTCAGGAACCGTTCGATCTATAGACATTCGGTTTGGCACACTAATTCTTTATTATTTGATGAAGACTTTAACCAGTTGATTTTCATTTATATTATTTTATAATCCAGATTTTTCATGATTTTATGATTTTTTCATCAGACCTTTTGAAGTGTATTTTTTTAATACAAAAGAGCCATAAAAAGTAAACAAAACAACATATTAAAAAATCTCTGGTAGAGACGTTTATCTCAACCATATTGATGCCTCTGTCAAATTTCACCATTGTACCATGAAGGGTCCTTGAGAAAAAGGTAAATAAAGTTGAAAAAATACGATTTTGCGAAAAATGACTGAAAATATTAGATTGTGAAAAACTATATATCCTCATAGAAGTTTTTATTTTTTTTCTCACTAAATTATACTAAAAATACAAGATGTTATATATCATTACAAAGAGGAAATAACAAGCTGGTGACTTGACCGAAAATTGAAAATTGATATTTTTCGATTTTTGGTGGACTGCTCCCCATACTTGTGACTGTCATACTTGTGATAACGGCACACAATTTGCTCAAACTCTACTAATAATTTTTGTTTTGTTTCCAGATGCAAATGTTCTAGTACATGTTTAAATCGTGTTGTCCAGTTTCCACTGTGTGTTAAACTGCAGCTATACAAGACACTGATGAAGGGCTGGGGCATCAGATGCTTGCACGATATACCGCAGGGCAGTTTCATCTGTATCTATGCTGGCAATTTACTAACTGAACAAGCGGCAAATGAGGTAATTAAACACAAAATCTAAATCCAAAAGCAATTTGTTTCGATAAAATAGTAGTTTATGTAACGATTGTATTATTTATTTCACAAGTTAATCGGCCGGTTGCACGAAAGCCAATTAAATGAGGAGTTTAATGTCTGTTAACTAACTGTCATAAGTGTAACGGGTTTATTTCTGCACAAAGATCCATTAGTTAATTTTCGTTAACCGAACGGGCACATTCTTGCTACACTGTAATTTGATCAACAGCTGATTCTGAAGTTGTGGAAAAAGATGAATTAGAATCATTTCATTGTCAATTATTTAAATCATTATTCAGCTATCTCAATATTATTATATTCTTATAGATTTTATTCATTTTGAAATGTTTTTAACACAACCTAATTTGCAGTTCCATGTTCCATGTTTAGGGAAGTTGCAGCCGCGAGCCGTAGCAGGTATCTGTTCAATCAGATAGATAAGCTGCGTTCTCGTAGGTCCTGTTTGAAACGGTGACCGATTAGATTGGCCAGCAAAAAAGACACTGTTCTCTGCTGAAAATCACTTCCCGGTGGTTCGGAACCCAACTAAAACTGTAGGCCCAAATCATAAATCACCATCATCCAACTCATTACCCACGCACAGGTCTCAGACGTATCTGGGCTTCATCCTCCAAAAAAAAAATGTTCTGGTACAATAAACATAACCGAAAAATGTAAATTTACAGGCATTACTGAGATTTAATCATCGGTGAACGAGCGGTTAAATATCTTTTACGCCGGTCAACCTAATCGGCGTTATCGCTTAATAATTGTCCTTTGTGCAACTAAATTCTCTCCATTAAGTTTAATTTCTATAGAATCATGTCATTCTACGGGGATTAAATTTAATTGAATTTTGTGCAACCGGCCGAATTTTATGTACAATTTAACAAACTTACAATTTTTGTTTTATACAGAAATATACAGAAACATAATTTATTAATAGCGCCTTGAGGAATTCGAAATTAATAAATTATGTATTTATCAATCTATTTTCACTGCTTTTAAGCCACAAGTGAGATGAGAAGTTAGGACATGAGTGAAACGAATGTCCTAAACATCTTGCAAGTGGCTTATAGGCAAAATACAATTGTTGCATACAATATTTTATCTGTGATGTTTCCCATAACGAAATACTTGATGATCAATCTAATATCAAAACTGGCACTGTATTTCTTTTTAAATTATACATTTTTCTCACGTGTACTGGAGGGATGCATTTCACTTCTAAAGATGCTGATGAAGCTTCTCTTTAGATGTGAAATGCATTATAAGTGAGTAAAAATCATAATTTAAAAAGAAATAGCTCAGTTTTGATATTGATTGAAATTTTATCTATGATTACCAATATATTACATTTAATTTAACTCATCAATCGGATAACTTATTCACACTAATCTGGTATGCCTGATTTTTGTTGACAGTTACGATTTGAAATTAAGTTTCATTTCGAAAGTTTTAAATCAGTTGATGTGACTATTGCATAATATTCATTTCGAGACATTAGTTATGAAGAAATCCTTAGTTCTGATTGGTCTAGACTCCTGTACTGAAAAGTGACACTAGTGTTGAAATAGCTTCATTTCAACACTGCTTTGGTAGTCCATTGAATAGAGTAAGTTGTATTGACATCACTTTCTAACCCATTATACCTACTTTATAACGTAGCCAAAGATTATATTAGTGCATGTAACGATTGTATGACTGCCTTCAAGTCAAAAGCGAGATGTAAGATGAAATACAATTGGGAACCCAATAGTGGGTTCGGAACCCACCTAAATACTGTAGGTCCAACTTAGTGTAGCGAATATGAGAATGAAAATATTGAGAAAGAAGAACAGTGGTTCTCGGTGTTATCTACTATTTAATATCTATTTTATTTACTTTTAATCAATTAATTACCCTGCTTTTGACACTTTTATGGTGTTTACTTTTTACTTTGTAGAATGTTCTAGTTGTTTGATTAGACATTAATGGAATCTTATCGAATATTGTGGAAAGTGCGAGTTTCTATATTTATTTATTTAGAAGATGATAGAAAAATCCAGAGTTATCTCAATTATGGAAAATTATATAAATAGAGGTAGACTCTTGTAAATTAGTTCAGTTGTCTTTGAAACTGGTCGTGATAAACAAGTTGTGACAGATCTATATATTGTGTCTATATAGTGATAATTCTTTCTCTGTGCATATAGAGATCTTTTTCCTGTTTAATTCATACCAGTGAGCTACTAAATAGTTTTTATTGTATTACGGACTAGTGTTTTGTAAGTTAATTGTTCTTTTTCGACGTTTCTTTTTGAATATTATTGGACAGTTTATTGTACAATTGTTATTTAATATTAGATCGGCCTTTTAACTTTTAGTGATTGATTTTTGTACAGTTCATTGAGATCTCGTTATTAGTTGAACAATATCGATTTATCTGTTTTCAATTGCTTATTTTTCTGTAAGACATTACTGATCAGTGAGTGTTGTGATTATTTGTGTAAATAAAGTGCGAATGATAAAATTAAGTGTTGCCAGCGTTATTTTAGACATAGAACCGGTAACATTATCAATCACCATCATCCAACTCATTACCCACGCACAGGTCTCAGACCTATGTGGGCTTCATCCTCCAAAAAAATTGTTGCTTTCAAATCTCTTATCTACGAATACCAATATATTAAATTCAATTAACTTACTAGTCAGCCTAACCTAACATAACCTGTGTGATTGTATTCGATCGGTTTTGAGTTTGAAATTGGCTTTCAAATCAAACTCATTTTGATTTCCCAATGTTTATATTAGCTGATGTGACTATCGCATATTATTCATTTTTACACGGAATTTGAGAAATCCTGAATTTTGATTGGTCAAGAGTCTAGAACCAGTGTCAGAAAGTGACAGCAGTGTTATAATATCTTTAATATGCAACGGTTTTGACGAGTCATGCTTAAAGTCAGCTGCTATGACTGTTAAATATAACGTCTCAAAGAATAATAATCTTTATATCTGTCACATTTTGTATAGAAATATCCCTAACCACCTAAAACAAATTGGAGACTTAAACCATTAACTTCTACAAACGGTATTTGAATACAAGGTTATTTTATATTGGTAGGGATGCAGCTGAACAACTCATTCAGTCCGTCTATAGATATTGAATTTCATTTGTAAGAACTCATGGTAGGCTATATCTAATGTCTAATAACATGAATCTGTCACTCTCTGCTAATACTGACTATTTCTTTACTACTGACTACTAGTTTACTACTGATTATTTCTTATCTGTGGTTAATATCAATTTATAAGATTCATCTAAATAGTTGTAAATGCTTCATTTTTGTATATTTCTTTAATCTGTAATTTATTCATAATACATACATACATACATATCCGGTTCCCGTTCCAGTAGGTTCACTGGGTGTGGGTATTAACAAGCCTCCGCCACCTGCTCCGGTCATTCCAAAGCTGTTCCTCCTCAATCTCCAGCCATTGCCGTCCCCTTCGTTCGATCTCTCCTTTCACTCCATCCATCCATCTTCTTCGTGGTCTTCCTCTTGGGCGCTTATCCACTAATCGCAACTCTTCCATTCTTCTCGGTAATCTTCCTGGATCCATCCTTTTTACGTGCCCGAACCATCTCAAGGTACTCTTAGTGACTCTGTCTCTCAAACTTTCTACTCCCACCAATCTCCTAATTACAACATTTCTCACTCTATCTCTCCTAGTTTTACCAATTATACTCCGTAAAAACCTCATTTCGCCTGCTTGTATTCTACTCCAATCTCTTTCTGTCAAGTTCCATGTTTCTGCTCCATACGTTACTATTGGAAGATAATACAATTTGAACAACAATAACTTGGCTTTCTTGGGTACTTTCCTATGTCATATCAAATTTTTCACACTTTGGTAAAAATTACTTCCTTTTTTCAACCGACCAGTTATCTCTGTGTCCATCTTCCCATCCGATGTAACACCTACACCTAAATACTCAATTTTTTCTTTGGTCTGTAATGGTATGCCATCCAGCATAATATTTCCTACCCATTCTCCTTGTCTCTTAAGCACTAACACCTCACTTTTCTCTTTGCTTACTTTCAAACCATGTTTCAGCAACTCTCTATTAGTTTCATCCAAGCATTCTTGTACCTTTGATACTTCATTCCCCCATATCATCATGTCATCTGCAAAAATCATAGAGTTGTATTCCTTGCCTTCCATTCTTTGTTTAACTTCCCTTGTAATATTCTCTAATATTGCATTGAATAAAATAGGGGATATGACACTTCCCTGCTTCAATCCTTTCTTCACATCAAACCAGTTTGTAGGTCCTACTGTTGTTCTCACTCGGCATTTGTGTTCTCTGTACATCTCCTGTATCCATTTAACATATCCTTCCTCCACTCCCAATTTTCTCAAGCTGTTCCATATTATATTCATAATATGTATTGCAATATGAAATCGAACTCATTCTCCACACTCAGACTTCTGTCTTTGTGGGGAATATTCACTGTAAACATTATTTCGTTCATTAATTTTCTTTATTCAAGATGTGTGAATAAATATGATTTGATTACTTTCTAACCTCTAATCACTATTTTATAACGTTGTCATAGATGATAGAAATTAGAGTGACACAATATTGTCTAGGTTAGTTTAGACTATACTTGATGTGACTATAACTGGATAAACAATATCAATTTCAATTTTTTTATTCACGTATCATATAACATCAAACACTTTTTTTTTGAGGATGAAGCCCACATAGGTCTGAGACCTGTGCGTGGGTAATGGTTGGATGATGGTGATTGATGAGTATCAAAAATAGATATAAAAAAATGAATAATAGAACCCGCATAGACTATATCGTCTGTGAGCGGGAGCAGTTCTTAAAGCTATCTGTTGTGTAACTAGATGATACATAATAAGTAATACAACACATACATGGTATTGAACATTGATTATAAGAAAAATTTATGACTATAACTAAAGACTCATTAGTCTGAATGCTCAAACCACAGATCTCGACCACTACGGAAAAAAAATCACTCCCCAGAACATCCGGCATCGCATTGCTTCTATGCACCACCACACGACCTGCCAACCGTCACCGATCGAGGCCAGCATTCGCGATTTAAAAATATGATACAGTATAGAAAAAATCTTTTTTTTTTCTTTTCACCCACTACTTTTTATCAACTATGATCCTGACAGTGTATTTATGAATTCGCTTTTTTATGATCTTCTGTACCTATTTTACGCTTGGGTTGTTCCTGCAAACTTTGATTTTTTGTATTTATAGTTGATGTTTATTTTTCATGAAACTACTATTTTGTTGAGGTACAGCATTAATTTATTGGTGTTTTCTTCTTCTCTTTTTAGGGAGGTAAAACTTATGGCGATGAGTATTTGGCCGAGTTGGATTTCATTGAGGTGATTGAAAACTTGAAGGATGATTATGAAAGCGATGTGCCAGAATCATCGGAAGAGGAAAGCGATTCTAATGATAAGAACAGAGGTCAGTCGATTAATGCTGCTGCTGCTTTTTCTTTTTATCTTTATCTTTCTTTTTCTTCTTCTTCTTCTTCTTCCGCAGCTTCTTCATCACTTTCTTCTTCTCCTTCTTCATCTTCTTTTACTTCTCCTTCATTTTCATCTTCTTTTTTCTTCCTCTCATTCTTTTTCTTCTTCTTTCTGTTCATTCTTCATTTTGTCTCCGTATTCTTTTTCTGATTTTCATCTTCTCCTGTCTTTTGCTGCTTTTTTCTTATTCTTCATCTTCAAATACACGTTTTCTATTTCTGGTATTATTGATTGCTATGTTTTCTGTCTTTTTTTAGGAAGACGCATGGATAAAGGCAAAGATAGGGAGCAAGAGGAGGATGTTGATGATCCGCAGCCAATTGGAAATGAGAGAGACAGAAGAAAAGGAGGCTATGAAACGGATAGCACTTTCTCTGTTTCAAGTTCTCGAATTAATAATAATGGGATGACAAACAATATGAGGTCAGAACATTACCTAAAACCTAACCTAATGTCGAACATTACCTAAAGGTCAGAATAAAACTTCCTGAGGTCAGAACATTTATGAATAATAAGACGAAGTTATCACAGCCACATTTATTAAAAATAGTGAAATACTAGTTTCGGTTGTTACACCACTATCAATCTCAAACTCTATTTTTAATAAATGTGGTTGTGACAACTTCGTCTTATTATTTATTATGGATATCTTCCACAATATCACCTTCGCCACTACAAAGAAAGTCAGAACATTTCCTAAAACCTGACCTACCCTGAGATATATTTTTCTGTAGATTACGTCTTGGAGACTCCAGTTAAGGAGTATAAGACAAGTCAGGTCAACAATTAATCATATACACTACCGTAATTACTATATCGATTAGTTGAGGTGAGTCATAATTTTGATGTGAAAGGAACTCTTGTACACTATAAAAAGCCTTATCAACTAAATATTTTTTCTATTGTTCTTTAAATATTGCTATATTTTCAAGACTCTTTAATAACTGCAGTAGCTTGCTGTAGACCTTTCTGCCAATATAACTAGGTTTTTGTTTGAATAAGCTACTATTGTGACTCACCAAGTGGCAATCTCCTCGTCTTCTTGTATTATAATCGTGTACGTCAAAATTTTGTTTAATATCACTCTTTTTTACTCATAAAGTAGCTTCATACACATATAAGTCGGGTTCAGTTAGGATACCTAGTCTCTTCAACAACTGCCTACATGAGTCCAATCTGTTTACTCTTTCCATACACCTAACCGCTTTCTTTTAGATCTTAAACACCCACCCTATCAAGGTTTTGTTTTGATGAATTACCCCATACTGAGATAGCATACCTAATATGTGACTCCAGCTGACTTTGCCGCACTCATTTTACTTTGTCGAACTCCAGGTGTGCCAACTGTAAAGGAAAAATTTAATGTGTAACTCGTGCTGAAAGTATCTTGGCTTCACTCAAGAAACTATTCCGCACTCGCCTTTAGCTCATGCGTATTGCCTTTTGTGTAGCAAAGAGCTACTTTGTGCACTAGTTACACAATAGTATATTACGTTACAAGTGCAGGAAATGGTGTTTAGCATACAAGTATGATAAATTAACGCACGAGACAAAGTCGAGTGTTGTATTATCATATGAGTATGGTAAACATCTTTCCGGACGAGTTATGTAAGATATTTTTCGTCATACTAGTCTAAAATATAAAAAAATGAACTTTGATCAAGTATAATCAAGTATAATCGAACATAACCTCAAAATCCATCACAGTAGTAAAATACTAAAAATTCTTCTGAGATCAGCTGTTTTTCCGAATTCTGAATCAGTTGGAATGCGGTAATATCCATTACCGCGTTGAAAAAGATTTGGTAATGAAAATCAGCTGTAAACAGACGTTTACCGGCTCGATTCAATGCTCGGTAAAGTGGTGAATATGAACGAGTATGACGAAAATAACTATTATGTTTTACAGGGATCGGCTACGAACACGGGAAACAGCCAAAAATAAAAGTCGCAACTCTGACTCTGACAATTCGTGTGATTCGAATGGCAGAAACGATGAGTCAAGGCAGCCGGCCCAGTTCAGCGCCAATATATTGGAGGATGGGGAGAAGAAGCGGCACAAGTCGGTGAGAGAGTACTATGGCGATGGAGATTGCATCTATATTATGGATGCTAAGAACAGTGGCAATATAGGACGCTACATGAATGTGAGTAGATTTTTTTTCGAATAGCTCTTTTAGAGAGCACGCGCAATCAGCTTCTTTCATTTTTCTAGAGTGACGTTCCTTGTCTTCCTGAGTCCACTCTCTCCCTTTTCTGCTGATAGCTATTGATAGCTTCTGTAGATTTATTATATTATTCTAGTTTTAATTTTATTTCCATATAACTGGCAAAGTTATTGTGAAAATTTTAGAGGTGACCGTGGTGACCAAGAAGAAGTAGTAGTAGGAGGAGGAGGGGATGATTAGGAAAAGGAGATGAAGGAGGTTATGAATTAGATTAGATTATCTTTCTTTATTCATTTAAATTTACAAATTTTGCATATGAGTAGTTTAAAACAGAATTTTCGATATCACAAAGATACTATAATGAACTTAGATTATATTAGAAAAATTAAGAAGGACGAGGAGGAGAAGGGATGTTGAGAAAGAGGAGGGGTAGAAGACGACGGAGGAAAAGGAAAGGATGAGAAGAAAGATAGGAAGAAGGGGAAGAAAAATGTAAAGGAGGGGGATGATGAAGAAGAAGAAGAAGAAGGAGGAGGAAAAGGAAAGGACGAAAAAAGAGAGGAAGAAGAAGAAAAAGTAGAAGGAAAGGATGAGAAGAAAAAGAGAAAAAGGAAAAGAAGAAGTAGAAGGAAAGGATGAGAAAAGAGAGAGGAAGAAGGGGAAGTAAAAACGTTGTAGGGGTAAGAATGGGAGGAAAAGAGAACAAGTGTAAAAGGTAAAGTAAGTTAAGGCGAAGAAGGAGGAAAATAAGAGACGGAACAAGAAGTAGGAGGACTAGAAAAATATATAAAAAGTTGAAGAGGGAGGAAGTTGAGGAAAGGAAAGAGGCGATGGAGAGGAAGAAGAAAAAGGAAGATAAGCGGACAAGTGAAGGAGAAGAAGAGAAAGAATAACGAGAATAAAAAGGAAGAAGGAGGAGGAGAAAAATATTTAGATGAGGAAGGAAGATGAGAAGAAGAAAGAGATGATGGAGGATGAGTAGCTGAAGAAGATGATGATGGTGATGAAGAAAAAAGAGGGAAGATGAGGAAAAGGAGAGGATGAGAAGAGGGGAAGGAAGAAGGGGAAAAAAGAGATCAAGGGGAAAAGTAAAGTAAGTTGTGGCGAAGAAGGAGGAAAATGAGAGAAAGAATAAGAAGTAGAAGGAGAAAAGTAAGACGAAGAATTAGATGAAAGAAAAAGGAGGAAAAAGAAGAAGAAGATGGAGAAAAAGAAAAACAAGGGGAAAAGTAAAATAAGTTGTGGCAAAGAAGGAGTGGAGAAAAAATAAGAAGAAGAAGGAGGAGAAAAAATAAGAAGAAGAAGGAGGAGAGAAAATAAGATAAATACTTTTTTTTTTTTTTTTTGAGGATGAAGCCCACATAGGTCTGGGACCTGTGCGTGGGTAATGAGTTGGATGATGGTGATTGATGAGATGGACCTAAAGTTTTAGGTGGGTTCCGAACCACCGGGAAGTGATTTTACAGCAGAGAACAGTGTCTTTTTTGCTGGCCAATCTAATCGGTCACCGTTACGAACAGGACCTACGAGAACGCAGCTTATCTCTCTGATTGAACAGATACCTGCTACGGCTCGCGGCTATCACTTCCCACTTAGATGGTGAAAGAAACTGAGAAGAAGGAGATGAATTATTAGCTTTTTATTTTATTTCTATATAATTGGAAATGTTATTCTGAAAATGTTAGAGGTGACCGAGAAGGAGACGAAGAAGAATTAGGTGGCGGAGGTGTTGGTAGTGATGGGAGGGGATGAGGGGGTGAGGAATCGGAGATGATGGAGGTGAGCAATCAGCTGTCTTTCAAATAGAAAACAGCCTTGGTCACCACAAAGAGTGGCCTTTTGTGGAAAACAGTGATGAAATGGACTTCGCGAATTGAATCAAGGGTTGTTATTTAGAGATATTAATGTATGTGTTTGATAAACATCTATAAACATCATCAATACATGATAAACATCTAATATTTATTGATGAACTGGCGAGTGCCCAAACAACATGCATTCGTGTGCTTTGATTTGTTTGAGCATCTGAACACATTTTATGTTGCATAAATTCCGCCTTTTCCGTATCATCCAGTAGTGTTTGTTGCACGATGGCTAGCACTCTGTTGCTGGGATGCGACTGCCGATTAGCTATTTTTTTTTTTTTTTTTTTTTTTTTTTTTTTTTTTTTTTGAAGGATGAAGCCCACATAGGTCTGAGACCTGTGCGTGGGTAATGAGTTGGATGATGGTGATTGATGAGCTGGACCTACAGTTTTAGGTGGGTTCCGAACCACCCGCAAGTGATTTTACATTAAAGGACAGTGTCTTTTTGCTGGCCAATCTAATCGGTCACCCTCACAAAGAGAGCCTAGGAGGACGCAGATTATCTCTATCTGATTGAACAGATACCTGCTACAGCTCACGGCTATCACAGCTAACAGTCTACTGCGCATCCAATCTGCTCATGTATCGCCTCACGTGCTGTACATGACGATGCTACAATTAGCTGATTATTTGTTTTGTTCTCTGTCTGGGCGCACCTTCCATCAAGCATCTAATTCTGTTTTGCTACAAAATTCTACAAAATGTTTCGGCTTATGTGCATCTAAGCAGAAAAATTGCATCAAAGTGTTTAAGTTTTATGTGTTCTGTTTTGTTGCAGCACTCCTGCAACCCAAACGTGTTTGTGCAAAACGTGTTTGTTGACACGCACGACCTGCGCTTTCCTTGGGTGGCGTTTTTTGCATCACGTTTCATTGATGCGGGCAAAGAGTTGACCTGGGACTACAACTATGACGTGGGAAGCGTACCTGGAAAAGCATTGCACTGCTACTGTGGAGAGGCTAATTGCCGCAGACGTCTGTTATAAATTGTTAGATTGTTTTGATAATTGCTCATTTTGATAAATGATTTCCTTGGAAGTATAAGAAAGTGGGCAGAGCATGTTTAAATTTTCAGCATTAAAATTAACCTCAATGTTTTGGGACATGTCATATGTTAGAATAACATATTCAGAATCTGTGAAGAGTAGTTTTGGACTTGAGTCTATTGCGCCTTCACATTCATTGTACAGTAATTTTGTCACAATAAATAAATAAATATCGTATACTGCCATACGCACAGGCGGCGCGCCCATTAGGGCAGGTGGGGCTGAGCCCCACCAATAATTCCGCAAAAGAAAGAAATATATTAGTTAATTAAAATAAACACTGAATAAATAAGAAAATAGCGCATTAATTTGTAAGGCAAGTATATTAATTTGCACGCCGATTGCGAGTCGCCGCGGTCTGTATCAGTTGGGCTGATTTCCAAGTAGCCCTGGCAATACATTGGCTCTTGACGGGGGGGGGGGGGTGACGTCAGCTGGCAGCTCTCCCACTTTCCGACGCCGTATGCTCAAGGCAATTGAAGTTTGGGCGCAGCCCTGAGCAGTTGTAATAATAATTACGATGACCAGTGGCTCCGTTCCACAGTTCGCGCTCTGCCAGAAGAGTGCGTAAAGCTAGAGACACACTTATCCGCACCGCGCCCGCACAGTGCCGCGGCCGTGTGTAGGCCATCGCACGGCCTGCGATTTGAACAAAGGAATTGAACCGGCTAGTCTCCACTACTCCGCACCGTCGCCGCAACTACATCACCGCACCGAGTCCAACTAGTTCAGACTACTTTTTGACGGGCACGGTGCGGTATTGGTGACAATTATCTAACCTTTTTCTAGCCTGTTTCTAATCTCTTTCTACGTGGATATAGGGAAGTTGATTGAATCAATATGTAACTTTCCTGTGCTGTATGATCAATCACATTAGAAGTACAGTGATAGTGATGATAAGGGCCGCAGTGGCGGATCTACGGGGGGGGGGGGGGCTATGTGCCTTGACAAACGGCTGAACACACCAGATTCAGCCATAATTCAACCAAAATTTTCTAATAAACTTTAAATTAAAATAAATTTTATCGCTGATACTGTTCAAAGAACTATTCAATTCAATTCAATTTATTTAACACACTAAAAACGTACACAAAAATAAAAATTAAAAATAACAAACAGACAATTACAAATAAGTGGCTCCATTGTTGAGTAGTGTGTGCAGGAAAACGAAACTTATCCAACTATGGCAAAGCCATGTATTAGGATAAGTGAAATAGGAGATGGAAAGGAAGGGGAGTTTGAAAAAGGAGAAATAAATTCGTATGAGGAAGCAATTTTAATTTCAACTATTTTATTATTTATTATTATATTAATTTCATTTTTTTATAAAACATCAGTTTCAGATAAAAATAAAACTTCACCATTTGAGTGTTGTTTTTCAAATTTTCCATCACCCCAAATATCATTTTCCATCCACTCTTTCTTAATTTATTTATTTGAACATTACATAATGCAATAGTATCCCTCTAGCTGTAAGCTATAATTGTTATTATTTTCCTAATATTTGATGTTGAATTAAGTTTAATACTTCCGATTATTATTTCAATAAATTTAATAGAATTAAATCAATTTCTAATTTCAAGATTTTCAATTTCATTAATTATTACCCATGGACTTTACCATGAATGAATAAATGGAGTAAACGAATGACCTAAGTGATTAGGAGAATAATAAGCTATAACATTTAAATTGCAATTAAAAAGTACATCATGTTTCTTTTTTTAATTTATTAGTAAAGAAACACGACCAGTCCACAAACTGTACCAACTACAAAAAATGATAGTAAAACTCCACAAAATTGATCTATTGCAATCGCTTCAAAGTTCACACGGAACTGAACAGTATGCATCACGGCCGATGCACGGTAGTGTGTTGGATATGTGTGGTTTGGCATCACCTTCACCGACACTCGGCCAACATACGGTGCGCTTGCGGTGCGGACATGTGTGTCTAGCTTAATACGTTGTCTGGACAACACCCATACGGAAAGTGAACTATTAATAGCATTATTTATTAATTAACTCTTATTATTTATTACTTACTTTTTATTACTAAGATAACGTAGACAATTAATTTAAATCATGTTGACAGTTTGCTTTGCACAAAGTTTTTGACGTTGCCATTGGAGGTAAAAAACAAATTAAAGAGTTAGGCACACATCAGTCCAAAGATTTTAAGCTTGTTGTAACATACACAAAGCAAAACAGAGACTTTTGTACCTCGCGGTTCAATAAAAAGCTGTGGTTAACTCCAAGCATTGAAAAACTAGCTTTTTTTTATTGTTTTGTTAATAAGGGAAATGATGATCTTTGGACGAAAACTGGCTGTAAGGATCTCAAACACTTGAGTGAGAAAATTAAAAAACGATAATAATTTATGACCAAATTTTAAAACAATAAAAGAAACCGACGTCAATGAAACATTAAATACTCAAGTATCAAAGTAACAAAAATTTAACCAATGCAATTAAATATCCAGCCAAAGATTGCATCTACAGTGGTAAAATTGTTATTACTTTGATACTTGAATTTATTGGAGATGTAATTTAGAGGGAAGCATTTCACTTCTGAAAGGAAGCTTCGTCAGCCTGACGTTTAGTTCATTTCGTTCATTGGCCTATCCTCTACACTCCTCTTGACTGTGTTAAAATAATCTCTGACACAGAAACACTCAGAAAATGTACTGCACAGTAATTATTGCCAGTATTTTTATCCATTTCTTTTTTCTTATAAAGAAAGACAATACTAGCCTATACCGTAAATCCTTTTTTTTACAAATTGGCCATTCCAACATAAGTTTTATATCTTGTCTGTTGGGAATAGATAGTACCGTTTCAACAGATGATTTGTAATAAAACAAATTTTAAAACAAAAAAAAAGAAACCGACTTCACTGAAACATTAAATACTCACGTACTAGAAAGTTTAAAATAAAGTATTTACTTTAAACTGAGGGTTTTTTTAAATTTCATACAAGTAATCTTTTGAAGTCGGCGCCAAATATTTTATGAAATTTTTTTTGAGGATGAAGCCCACATTGGTCTGAGATGGTGATGGTGATTGATGATTTGCACTTACAGTTTTAGGTGGATTCCGAACCACCGGGAAGTGATTGATAAGAAATTATATCTAATATCAAAACTAACACTGTACGGTATTTCAATTAAATATGTGATTTACACTCACTTTTACTGAAATACAGTGTCAGTTTTGATATTAGATTGTTCAAGTATTTCGTCATGGAAAACATCACAGAGTAATTCTGTTATATTTTAGAAGTTTATGGGAAATTTGGCGCCGACTTCAAAAGATTACTTGTATGAAATTTAAAATTTTCTCAGTTTAAAGTAAATACTTTATTTTAAAATTTTTAGTACATGAGTAATTAATGTTTCATTGAAGTCGGTTTCTTTTTTTGTTTTATTTTAAGCTTTTTAGTTGAATTTTCAATCTTTGAAAACATGAGAAATTTCTTAAAGCCTACATTATGAAATATTTATCGAATTAGCAAGCCAATAATTAACTTATAACATCCAAACTTAAAAGTAATTAAAAATCCACCTATAAGAAAAGAAAACTAAGGAAAATTCTACAACACTTTATTTAATGTGGAATATTGTATTTAGGAAAATTATAATAGCGAAAGGCTTCTTAAAAGTGAAATGGCTTTTGATTCATTTTGATTTGGTCCCTTTCAGAATATAGGCTACCTTCACTGATTCAAAATTCTCAGTAAAGTGGCGTGTTTGACGAAAAATTAAGGTAATTATATAGAAACGTTACAAGTGCGGAAAATGGTGTTTACTGTGCCGTTACTAGTATGATAAGTTAATGCAGGAGATGAAGTCGAGTGCGGTATTATCATACAAGTATGGTAAAGGTCTTCCCGGACGAGATACATACGATATTTTTCATGATACTAGTCTAAAATATAAAAAACATAAACTTTGAGCTAGTACAACAAGCATCATCAAACATAACCTCAAAATAGCCTATTGTACAAACATGTATTTAATGGCAAATAAATATTCTTAAATCCATCACAGCAGTGAAACTAAAAATACTTCTGAGATCAGCTGTATTTCCAAATTCTCAGTAAAGTGGCGTGTTTGACGAAAAATTAAGGTAATTGTATAGAAACCTTACTTGTTGAACTCTGTGGTGATTTTTTTGTGACATCTACACGCCCCAGGAAGCAATAATCCATTGAAATTTTTTGGGGGTCGCGATTATTTCACAGAAAAATTGAAATTTTTGAAAAAAAAACATTTTTCATGAAAATTTATATTTTTATTTGAAAAATCCATAATTTGCAAACATGTGAGGAGTTCCAAATCTTAAAACAATGTAAACCAAATGAATATAACATTTCAAAAACACTACCGCCCCCAAATGCAGTGCGTGCGAAGCGCGCATAACCGAACCTAACCTAACCTGGCTAGATGTGACTGAACCACCTCATACCTTTATTTTGATGCATAAAAAACATATGTCAAGCTAATTACCATTAAACGACATAGATCAAGTGAATTATCACATTGCCAAAATACTACCGCCCCAAACGCAGTGTGTGCTCTGCGCGCCTTACAAAACCTTCCATGGGTGCCTAACAAAGCTAGATGTGACTGAAATAACTCACAAAAGACCTAACAGCGCCTAACCTTTGCTAGCTAATCATTAATTTATTTCACTGTTAATTAATTTAATCACTTCACACCTCACACATGCCATAACTTACCACACAACAATAACCATTTCACACACGCAAAAACGGACTCAACACCACAACAGACAGTACAAGAATGACTAGGTTTCTCTGTATGCAACTATAACCTAACAGAATTATTCTCCAGGAAATCATTAAAAGCGAAAATGAGTTTTTTTGTTTGTTACGCTTTTCTGCGGAAACTACTTGACCGATTATTATCAAATTTTTTACTTATATTTTAAGAATATTGCAAAAGACATAGGACACATTTTATTTAAAAAAATATTTTTTTAACATTGTAAGGACAATCGATTCTATTCTATTCTATAGGGAAACACAGCTGATACAGATCAATACATATTTTCCAATTCACTAGAACTGTGAGAAGGCATGCCTCAAAGCTGTGCCCCAAATTTTAGAGTTAAATTTTAAAGAACCCCAAGAGGTAGCCGTGAGCCGTAGCAGGTATCTGTTCAATCAGATAGATAAGCTGCGTTCTCGTAGGTCCTGTTTGTAACGGTGACCGATTAGATTGGCCAGCAAAAAAGACACTGTTCTCTGCTGAAAATTACTTCCCGGTGGTTCGGAACCCACCTAAAACTGTAGGTCCAACTCATAAATCACAATCATCCAACTCATTACCCACGCACAGGTCTCAGACCTATGTGGGCTTCATCCTCAAAAAAATTAGTGAGTCAGCTGATTCTCAAACTTGAAGAATGTCGTGATTTTTGACACTGCAGGTTTTCACAAATGGAAATGTGATCTTCCGCCTAAGAAAAATAGTACCACTCGAAAACTTAAATTTTAATGTTAAATAGTCATTGCCCCCAAAAAATTACACTGTATTATTATTCAGTAAGGTGTTAGTTTGAAATAGGGAAAGTTTTGTTAGAAAATTTGACAAGTAACATTTCTATATAAATACCAAAATTAATAACTTCGAAGAATATTGTTCAATTATTTTTTTGAAATTAACGATTTCAAAAACATGTTTCACTCATGGTTGAAACTAAATAACCTTATTCTTACGACTCCATAACAACAACTAAATTATTTACAATTTTCATATGAACAGAAATATTATA
The DNA here is from genome assembly GCA_948455865.1 of Conomelus anceps. Taxonomy (NCBI): domain Eukaryota; kingdom Metazoa; phylum Arthropoda; class Insecta; order Hemiptera; family Delphacidae; genus Conomelus; species Conomelus anceps. The sequence goes on from OX418222.1 coordinate 11,801,340, forward strand.
TTCTTATTCTCGATTCAAATTAAGTTCATGTGATTGGTCAAAACGGGACATTACAGGCTTGTTTCACACTGAACCAGCTTTGGGTAATCGATGTCGTTTACCCGGCATAATTGCATTGCATTATATGATTTCGAAAATCGTCTAGATGTGAAGTGCTCCATATGATGCAATGATCAGTCTGGTAAACGACACTGGTTATCCGACTGGCGGTTATGTGTGGAACTATCCTATTCAAATGTTATTGAAATTAAGACATCTAAGAATGATCCTTTTTGTTTAATATTCGGCTGATCCTTGCAAAACTTGGATGGAACCACCGCTGAGCGATGCTCTTTCATTTAAAAAAAATGTCATTGAAATAGGTTCAATATTGTTCGAATGATTGATGTACAAACATAAAAAAAACAGGTCGAATATAGAACCTTGTTCTTTTTGGAAGTCGGTTAAAAATCCAAGGATTTGTCTTGAATACTGGTTGGTCTTGAAAATATTCTGACTGAAATGGACCTCACATGTGTATTTAAAAATTAGCCCCACCAGTGAAAAACTTGACGCGCCACTACTGGCCATACAGTAATTTTGTCAAAACAAATAAATAACATATACCGCCAATATTATAAAAGTTAATAAAAAAAGGTTAAAAAAGGAAATGGAAGCAAGCAATGCATGGGGGTTTGATGCCATTCACAGCTGTCACCGCGTTTTTTTTCAAAAATTAAATTTGTTAAATTCAAAATTATATTTGCTTCTTTTTGGACAGTTTTAGTGCATCGTTTTTAAAGTGAACATCTAAATTAATATTAATATTTTGGAAAGAATCAGGAATTGTTCTTCAAAGTGTAATTATTTCTAGTTGGACATAACCTAAAATTTGGATTTTTTATTGAAAATTTGTAAAGAAAGCAGTAAGTTCAGTTTGCAGGCTGTGCCTGTTTTTATCATACTTGATTGTGTTTTTATAATAAATGAAGAAAATGAAAATTTCAAACTGCAAGTGTATTTATTTATTTTCATATTACAAGTACTCCTTTGGTGGGCTGTGCCTGTTTTATCATACTTGATTGTGTTTTTGTAATAAATGAAGAAAATTAAAATTTGTTAAATTCAAAATTATATTTACTTTTTTTGAACAGTTTAGTGCTTCGTTTTAAAAAAAAATTAACATCTAAATTAATATTCATATTTTGGAAAAAATCAGGAATTGTTCTTCAAAGTGTAATTTCTAGTTGGTCATAACCTAAAATTTGGATTTTTATTGAAAATATGTAAAGGAAGCAGTAAGTTCAGTTTGCAGGCTATTTATTACAAAAACACAATCATACTTGATTGTGTTTTTGTAATAAATGAAGAAAATGAAAATTTCAAACTGCAAGTGTATTTATTTATTTTCGTATTACAAGTACTCATTTTTTAGTTTCATATTTAGTTTTCATATAAATACAAGAGTGAAATCACCAGAAAGTGGAGGGAGCATAGCGTATACTGCCAATGTTAGAAAAGTGTAACCATGATGGAAGCAAGCAAGGCGCTACTGCATGGCTTCTGTGGCTATATCACCGCCAATTTTAACACTAAGTACTTCACTTTTACAAGATTTAATCTCGGTTCAAATGTTTGAACTATGCTTATCATCTGTGGAAAACGATTTGCTTCTCAAAATTAATTTTTGAAAACATCAAGATTTAGCAGTTGTATTGATCACTTTAATGCTCATTTTTGGCTTTAACCTACCACCTTAGGCTATCATCTTTGAAGATAGTTGTGGTAGAGTTCATTGATATAATATATAACAATGAATTGGAGAGATAGATGTGCAATTCCAGTAAGCACATAATAATTAGTTGTATGTCAATTATTTGATTAAGGTTTATTAAATATCTTTTTCTTCAACAAATTTTCTTTAAAATGGAATATTTAATCTTTCACAGTACTTAGAAATTAGTTGAAGTGAATTTACAGACGAAAATAATCTAATATCAAATCTTACATTGTATTTCTATTTAATATATGGTTTTCACTCATACTGGAGGAATGCATTTCACTTCTAAAGAGAAGCTTCATCAGCCTCAGGCTGATTGAGTAGAAATACAGTGTCAGTTTTTATATTAGATTGTTCATCAAGTATTTCGTCATGGAAAACATCTCAGAATAAAATAGATTAAATACCCAAGAAATACTATCATTGATGTGGTGTACATGCTTATAACATCATCGAGTGCTCTGAATTAAATAATTTTATGATTGTATCAAAAAATGCCATGGACTTACACTTGAATATACCATAAGCCATAGGAGACGTGCAAGTTTGTTGAAAATCGAATATATTTTGAGAAAAGACTTATAAAGTACTGTAATGCAATTTAACACATAACATACACGTGAAATCATGAAGAGACGTGGATGATGTCACTGCATCAGGTGACTGTAGCATGCTACTGCGCATCAAGCTGTTGAACACTACCTTGTCTTCTGATTACCTTGCTGGGAACTACTTGTTTTCCTTATAAAATGGAGTGTGAGAACATCTAAAAGCATAGAATAGTAGTACTAGTAGAGTGCCAACATGCGCATAGAAAATTCAGACAACTGCCAATAATAACTTGACATGCTATATAGCCAAGACAATTAATGTAAAAAATTGGCCATTGTAACAAATTAGGGGAAAGCTGAATTTGTTCAGGATTTTAGTACACATAGTACTTACTCAAAATAACCAAAGTCCCGACCCCCACCCCGCTTGCTTCCCCACAAGCCCCCTCTTAACATTGCAAGATCAGGACTTCAGTTAAAGGCTTATAACTCGGAAGCTAATTAAGGTATCATTGTGATTTTTATCTCATTTAATACTTAAAACTATTCTCTACAAAATATGTTATATACATTTTCTATGTAGATAGCCTAGTTTTTCAGTAAAAATTTAGTTTATAGAAAAAAATGTCACCACAAAAATCAACTTCAACTGATCATATCTTTTTTAGTATTGCGTTATTGATTGTTTTGTTCCCTACAAAACTTATAGATAATTTAATAAGCTTTAAAATTATGTGTCTATTGATTATTATCGTTCTAGTTATGGCGTCATAGTGAGTGATGAAATAGTAGTGGACACCGCGTCGCCGAACCCTACAGCACTGTATTGAATGGCGCTTCGCTGGCTATCCAGCTCAATCCAATAAATAATTATTGTCAGAACAAATTAGAGAAAAGTAAGAATATATATGCCAATTAATAGTACACGTTTAAAAGTAGATTTTCTGTAAAGTACCAAAAATCCCCCCTTGGCTTTTCCCCCAAGCCCCCTCAAAGTTGAAATTTTTTCTAATTATTGGAAATTTGATATCTCTGTAACTAACCATCGAACAGAGTTGATTCTTCTTCCATAATATCAGTCATATAAATGTTCTGCAATAAATGTGCTGTTCACTTTGCTGATAGTTATTTTATAAAAATTGAAATATCTCCAAAAGAGAATTCTATAAACTAGATTTTTCATTATCTGGGAGACATTTTTGTATGTCATTTTACAGAAAATAGCTTTAAATAAAAGTTATATAACTTATCCATCGATGTGTATAACAGCATACTGACGATTAGAGATGATGATTTGATAGGATGACGGTTGTACAGGGGGGTGCCCCTTTGCTAACCTTGTTGGGCCCTTCTCTTAAGAACGGTTTGTCGAACTCATCCATACCTTTATTTTCTCAGCTTTTTGAGTCGTCTTCAATTCATATGTAAAATGCCACATTTGACCGATAATTTGAAACTCCACTTAATATTTTGAAAGGGCAGTATAGGCTCCCCCCTGTACCAGACATGGGTACACGTTTGAAGAGGGGGCTTGACGAAATGAGAAATTATGTAGGCAGGCCAAAAAATTGATTAGTACTCATTTTTTACATTTCATTCATCAAATAAAAATTCAAGTCTCAATGAATGTTATCCTCAATAATTAAAGATGTAGTAGAAAGACTCTTGTTTAACTCACGAAGGTATCCAATTGAGATTAGGTTTAGAAGCAATCTGATTTCTAACCCATTCTTATCAAAGCAAAAGGTGTCAGGGGGTACTTCTCCACAAACGTTTTGGTAAATTAGCGCTTAAAAGCAATAATTTAAGCAGCTCTAGACATCATTTCACTCATTTTGACGCACATTAGAGTATAAAGTTCATTTAGTATTCATATCATTTGAATGTCTCACTAACAATCATGCTATTTATGGCTTTTTACATTTCATTTCACTTTTATATTCAGTTTGAAAACAAGTTGTCAAGTTTGTTTTAATGTTTCTGTAGTTTTACTGATGTCTAGTGTTTTTCACTATGAACTCTAAAAGCTTAATTTCGTCTTTTTTGCTCTGTATAAAAATGATGTCATTCTTTGTGATGTCAGAGATTAAACATTCCAGTTGAACCTTTTTTTATGTGTGGACCTTTTGGCATTGAATAATCAATAATGAAACTACAGTAGTTTCTTTATTTTGTAACTGATGACCAATTTCAAGCACCTATTCGTTTCAACATATGAAAATTTTATCCAATGACAACAGAGGCAGGAAACCTCTTGAAACAATGAACAAGAATTAGGCCTACATAGTCAAAATACAAAAATTGAAATTTCAGTCTTTCTTCCTTCCCTGTCGATTTTCCGTTGTAAGCGGTAGCTCAACTCTTTAGTAATTTAACTCATATCTAAACACTGAGAGCAAACTAAGATGCGATAATATTGTACTGTGAAATCGAAAAGATAAATGAATAAGTAACCGTTATTCTAATTTAGCAAAGAAAATAATATTTTTTACATTATATTTCATATATTTCTTATAACTTAATTTGCATGTGTGATTTTAGTGTTCACTCGAAATCATGTTCCGGGCTAGCTCGCGGGCCGTTGTTTGCCCTTTACCGCCCTAAACTGCACTTGGAAAATGACGATCTTTCATTATAAATAGTTTATAACTCGTAAACTACTTTGGAACAAATTGCAAAATTGGTCTCAAATTGTAGGTAACATATTTTTCTGTCATATCATTAGTAAGAGAACCGCTGAAAACAAATTTTAAATCAAACTAAACAATTCTATATATGTAGCCAAAATTTTACAGGTTCATGTAATTTTCCAGGTTTTCCCGATAGTACAGCCATACAATGTGTTGGACAAAAAATGTATACGGCACAGTTATTTTAGACAATACAATTCCCTGAAAAATACCTGTGGCATCTCTGTATCATTCATGCATTTTGAGTTATTGTAATTCAAAATGTTGAAAAATTATGGAAAAAAATGGTTATAACTTAGAATCTATTCATGCTACAAGTCTACCCTTGGTACCCAGTTTTGGGTAATTGTATTGTTCAGAAGAAAGGTATCCTGTTTACTTCTTGTTCGACACATGGTGTGGCTGTAATATCGGAAAACCTGGAAAATTACGAAAACTCGCAAAATATTTGCTACATATAAAATTGTTTAGCTTGATTTAAAATGAGTTTTCAGCAATTCTCTTACTGAGGGTATGAAAGAAAAATATGGTACCTACAATTTGAGACAAATTTTGCGATTTATTCTTCAGTAGTTTACAAGTTATAACTATCTATAATGATAAATCATCATTTTACAAAATAATGTAGTATAGGGGAAGCCTATACTGCCCTTTCAAGTAGAATTCCAAATAATCGGTCTAATGTGACATTTCACATATGAATTGAAATAGCCTCAAAGAGCGGAGAACATAAAGGTATGGAGTGCAACAGATGTTAGCGAAGGGGTACCCCCCTCCACGCTTCACCACTCATCCACCAAATCAGCATCTCTAATCGTCAATATGCTGTTATACACATCGTTGGATTCATAAAAATGAGTTCTATAGCTTCTATTTGAAGCAATTTTCTGTAAAACGACATACAAAAATGTCCCCCTAAATAATGAAAAACCTATAGTTGATAGAATTCTCTTTTGGAGATATTTCAAATTTTATAAGAAAAACTATCAGGTTTACCGGCAAAGTGAACACATTTATTGCAGAACATTATATGACTGATATTATGGAAGAAGAATCAACTCTGTTCGATGGTTAGTTACAGAGATATCAAATTTCCAATAATTAGAAAAAATTTCAACTTTGAGGGGGCTTGGGGGGAAAATGAAGTTTGAAACGTGTACAATTAATTGGCATGTATAGTCTTGTTTGTCTCTAATTTGTTCTGACAATAATATTCTTTATTGGATTGGGCTGGATAGCCAAGCGCCATATGCTGTAGGGTTCGGCGACGCGGTGTCCGCTACTATTTCATCACTCACTATGACGCCATAACTTGAACGATAATAATCAATAGACACATCATTTTTAAGCTTATTAAATCATCTATAATTTTTTTAGGAAACAAAACAACCAATAACGCAATACTAATAAAGATATGATCAGTTGAAGTTGATTTTTTTTCAATGACATTTTTTTCTATAAACTAAATTTTTACTGAAAACCTAGGCTATCTACATAGAAAATGTACAAAACATATTTTGTAGAGAATAGTTTTAAGTATTAAATGAGATGAGAATCACAACGATACCTTAATTAGTTTCCGAGTTATAAGCCTTTAACTGAAGTACTGATCTTGCAATGTTGAGAGGTGGCTGGAGGGGAAGCAAGCGGGGTGGGGTCGGGACTTTGGTTATTTTGAGTAAGTACTATGTGTACTAAAATCCTGAACAAATTCAGCTTTCCCCTAATTTGTTACGACACAAAACATTCATTGCCTGGGCTAATGCGCACGTGCGTGTATAATGTACAGTATTTGATTTTTTTTTCTTTGAGGATGAAGCCCACATAGGTCTGAGACCTGTGCGTAGGTAATGAGTTGGATGATGGTGATTGATGAGTTGGACCTACAGTTTTAGGTGGGTTCCGAACCACTGGGAAGTGATTTTACAGCAGAGAACAGTGTCTTTTTTTCTGGCCAATCTAATCGGTCACCGTTAGCCGTTACAAACAGGACCTACGAGAACGCAGCTTATGTCTATCTGATTGAACAGATACCTGCTACGGCTCGCGGCTATCACTTCCCATGGTATCTCAGTTTTTGCTATTGATTAGATAAATCGATTACAAGAGTGGGGCAGGGCCTAAATTAAGTCATAGCCCATAGGAGTGAAGCTGTACATTTATTTTTAGGTAACTGATTTTTTGTGAATTTGCGAATGAACATAAATTACATTTTATTTTCTTCATAGACATGAAAGTAAAATGGTATTTTAATACCATTTAATTTTTTATTTGACTTCAATTCGTATTTCAACATTAAAACTGATTAAATAATTACTTACCTGGAAGCAATTGAACACATTTTTAAACAGTCCATAACTAAAATTTGAACATTAATTTTGAAAAGTCTGCAAGGAAATGAAAAAATCCGGCTACAAGGGGCACTGCATCGAGTTTAATGGAAGCTTTGTGTCAAATTTAGTGCTCCACAAGATGAAAAAACACACCCCTCTACTCTCTTTTATTATATATAGATACAAGTAAATTATATGAATAGTGTAATTTATACATGAAAAACCTAGATATGAAGCGCATTTTTATCAGCAAATAAAATATAAATAAGTATAGAGATTAGCAAACTTTCGAGGATTGCAGGGACAGCATTGCCAAAAATATTTCTTCTGTTTTACTATACAATCTCTTTTTACATCAGGAAGTATCGTTAGGTGTTAAAGCTACTGTAAATTAATGCCTTAGCAACTACAACAAAATATTTTATACTGATGATTTTCCGTTAAAACTGATTTTTTTAAGATTGCGTCTTGAAGACTCCAGATCAACAATATTACCATTCTTATACACTAGGTGAGACTCAATTTTGGTCTGAACACTTGGAAACCCTTGTACACTATTAAAAAGATTTGTCAACTAAATATTAATAATTCAAGAAATAAAATACAATATTTCATGGAATTTCTGGCCTATTAACCTTACGTTTGTTCACCGGTAAATAATAATACTTTATTTTACACTTTACACTAAATGCATATAACATTTTATACTTTATACCAAATAAAGTACAGACGAAACACTGTTAAAACAATGCAAAATGTGAAATTAGGTACACCCGAGGAGTTCCTGTGTGTGTGGGGAATGAAATTATAGTTTATTTTTCATAATATGACTAATTTATATTATTAATATACTCCAAATAATCATCAATTGAATTGAGAGAAAGTTATTATTCTCGGAAAGATATTTTAAAGGATCTTCTCAGAGCTTCATTGGAGATATTACGTGATAAAATTAGAATTTAAGAACAGAGTACCAATAAATGAAATTATGGTACAGTTCTCGTTTTAATATGCATTTAAATACACCTTCTAGCCATAATAATAACAACCAATTGAACATAGTTTCAAGTAAAAAGACGACAGTAGAAATAATTAATATATTTTAAGCATCCCATCCAGACGATTCAAATATTACCGCCTTTCACCTAGATCTGAAACCTTGACTTGCGCTGTCGTGAAGTAAAAGCCCTGGCGTTTTCTGAAGCAAAAAATGGTAAAAATTTTTGCAACGTCCAGGGAACCTGTTAATAATTAAAATTAGCCTTTGTTATTGATTGTATTTAGGTGTTATATTTTTTAAATTTCGTTATAAACTCATCAGTTTATATGTACATAGCTATAGTAGTGTTAAATACAAGTTAGAACAAGCAAAATCAGTTGTACAGATATCGTCTGCTACTGTCATATCGTACCTTGAATTGTGAATTATGTTCTGGTGGTTTTATTGAGTGATATTGAGAAGAAATAGTATTTATTGTGCTGGAATACATGATGGATTTCTCTAGAACAAGGTAAATAATTTATGTAAACTATTATAACCTAGTAACTTAATTGCCTTGATATCCAGGTGACCTGAGTTCATACCTAACCCCCGGGGCTCGTAACCAATCCAATTATCTAGCTGTATTTTCCATCTCAACTATCGTTCTTTTATGTGATAATAATAAATATAATTATTAAAATTGTTGAAGCGCCCATTCATCTTTCTGAAATTTACGAGGTAATATTGCAATCAGATTTATAATCGGAGTTGTGATAACAGATTACAAGCTTTAGGTTAGGAACGGTCAGTGGTTTACAATTCTATGATTTCATCGAAAATAAAATGAATGCTCTTACTATTTTACAAATAGTCATTTAAAATATATATTAGAAAACTGTTTTAAATAGGCAATGCACATTGATTGCGATACGGAATCTTAATTAAATTATGAAATAAAATTGAATTGGTGTTGGCTTAGGGTATGAGTAGACTGCACATCTTTAATAAGTAATATTATCAAGTCAAGTTATCTTGGAGGATATTTTATAAAAATTAGGAGTAGAAACTATTCTTTAAATCAATAATGGGCCCGAATTGTTTCTGAATTAGTGTTATCAATCCTCTTTTTGATAGAGAGTTTATTGTCTTCATATCTGTAAACATGATAGATCTTATTATCTATAACTTAGGTTGGGCTTTCAAGCTATCGATAGTATTTATTTATTATGGGAATAGGATACGTTTTTAGGTTTTTTATAATCTAGATCTTCGATTTTATCAATAGGCTATTGGCTTTTCTACAATTTTGTAGTGCAAAGCAAAATTATTCTTGCAAATTACCGCATATTGCTATGCATCATGCGGTAACGGCCAAGTGCTGAAGTAGTTCTTTGTGCTCTTAATCTATAATATAATAGAAGATGTGTGTGTGTGTGTTTTGTCTTACGACAACGATTTGAGGCAATAAATTTGGCAAAAAGATCATCTCAACTCGATTCAGAGAACCTCGAAGCCTGATTTTTAATTTTCCATTATTCGCAAGGATCAGCCCAATACTTAGCCCAATATTAAGCAAAAAGAAGCGTTCATCGATGTCTTCATTTCAATTTTGTTCAAATAGGATAGTTTTACACAACCGACAGTCGGATAACCGGTGTCGTTTACCAGGTTGATCATTGTATCGTACAATACACACTTACTCGATTTTCGAAATCATTTGATGCAGTGCAATTATGCCGGGTTGACGACATTTGTTACCCAAAGTTGGTGATGTATGTAACAAGCCTATAATGTCCCGTTTTGACCAATTAGTTGAACTTAATTTGAATCGAGAATAAGAAGAATATAATATTTCTGTTCATATGAACATTGAAAATAATTTGACTTTCTTAGTAATGGCGAAGGTGATATTGTGGAAGGTATCCATAATGAAAAATAAGACGAAATTGTCACAACCACATTTATTGTTTACATAATAAATGTGGTTGTGACAATTTCGTCTTATTTTTCATTATGAAAATAATTTGGTTGATGTTATGGATTCCTGGAAATGAGGTTTTATAGTTTCAATCATGAGTTTGAGTGAAAAATGTTTTTCATTGTACAATATTATTCAAAGTTATTAATTTTTTAGTTTAGGTATAATCGGAAAGGGATCGCATTAAAATGACAAATCAAAAGCCATTTCACTTTAAGAAAGCCTTTCGCTATTATAATTTTCCTAAATACAATATTCTACATTAACGAACTTTCCTTAGTTTATTAACTTTTTGTAGGTTGATTTTTAGTTACTTTAGTTTGGATGTTATATTGGCTTGCTAATTGATAAATATTTCATAATGTAGGCTATAAGAAATTTCTCATGTTTTCAAAGTTTGAAAATTCAACTAGAAAGCTTAAAATAAAACAATTTTTAAAACAAAAAAGAAACCGGCTTCAATGAAATGATACTCAAACATTACATACTCACGTACTAAAAAGTTTCAAATAAAGTATTTGCTTTAAACTGAGAACATTTTAAATTTAATACAAGTAATCTTTTGAAGTCGGAGACAAATATTCTTTGAAGTCAATAAGAAATGCTCTGTTATATTAGAAGTTTATAGAAAATTTGGCTCCGACTTCAAAAGATTACTCGTATTAAATTAAAAATTTTCTCAGTTTTAAGTAAATACGTTATTTTAAACCTTTTAGTACGCGAGTATTTAATGTTAGGGTATCATTTCATTGAAGTCGGTTTATTTTTTGTTTTAAAATTTGTTTTTTGTGTCTTTCAACGAGTTTTTTTGGGAATGAGACCGTAATTTTGCATCAAAGAGCCCCTATATTTATAATTTCATCAAAATCGTTTAGGCCGTTTTTGAGATCCGTCGGACACACATACACACATACATATACATACAGAAAATTGCTTGTTTAATAATTATAATACGATAGAATAACTATTCTTAACCAGTTGTGCAGTTCAAAACGATTGTAAAATAGACATAACAATAGGTAGGCCTAATCATAATATTGTGTGAGCTGGTTTGCTCAGGTCTGGTGTCAGAGTTATACCAATTATCGGCCATCTACAAAAAAAAAACAGCCCCTAAACTTCTAACCTAGAAAATAAGCGTCTTCTAGGCCTGCTTCAAGTTTTCAACAGATGATTTTTTTTTTGTTTTAAAAATATTAGTATTTAAAATATCATATAGATACTCTGTTCACGCAACAGGAGACAAACCAAAACAAATGTTTGCTTTTGTGTGAGTGAAAAAGTGATAACTCATATCAGCTGTAGACCAATTTCTAGCAGTTCACACTGAGTTTAGTATCACATTCGCTGTCGCAGTTACCGGTTCAATTATATACTGCGCGTTAATATTGTATTTCTGTAGTTAATTGTGAATCGGTCTTGTTGTTCGAAGATACACTCTCGCACGCGCATCGTTGTTTACATCGTCTCCCCTTTCCGTGAACAGAGTATAGTTTGAAAATCAATGAAAATGTTGATAATTTATTCAAACTAACCTAACCAAGAATGCATAATTGTTGATCATCGTTTGTGGGTTCAAGATCAAATAAATTGAAACTCAGTCTGATTTCGAAATGTTTAAATCAGCTGATGTGACTATTTCATTTTATCAATTTCTGATACTGTAGTGGAGAATCCTGAGCCCTGATTAGTCTAAAATAGGACCAATATTAAAAAGTAAAAGCAGTGTTGTAATAGCTCCATTATGCAACGGTTTTTATCAGGCATGAATAACATTATGACATTACTTTTTAATCTCTAATAACTACTCATAGTTATCGAAAAAATACATGGAACTAAACATATCAAGGTTCTACTTCTGTTGGTATGGCTAAAAAAAAGTTGGAACAAAGGAAATTGTTCTGCCGCACCCTGTACTTTCCTGATATCCGGATTGCTTCTATAAAAAAAATTTATTGACTATATTATTATATCTTTTTTTACTAGTAGTTCTGTGAACAGTAGCCCTAGAATAAGGGTGCTTGCACAGAGGAACATACTCCATGTACTCCATGATAATCACCGTCGTAAAATTAAACAAAGTCATCACACCCAACCCTTGATTCAATTCGCGTAGTCTATTTCATTTCTGGTTTTCACAAAAGATCACTGTATCACATCAACAAGGCTGCGTTTTTATTTTCCAGACAGCTGATTGATCAGATTTCACATGTCTGCTGAATGGATATTTATAATAATATTAATTAAATCTGTCTAATTACTTAATAATCACTTTATAAAAATATTAGAAATGATTTGTTTCTCTTAAAAAATATGTAATTCTTATTAATGACTAGCTGGCCCGATGCGCGTTGCTGCGATCTCATAAAAAATTCTTCTTGATTTTATTATTCGCCACCTCCCACTGACGCTACATTTCAAATTTGAAATTTCTAGCTGCATTGGGTAGCAGATGTCTTCAACCCGCCATAATTACATTGCATCATACCCAGACATATGTTTCCTACATGACTGCAAGGCTCCGACTACACGGTACATGCAAAGTATTTTCGTTCCAAACTGTTGACTTCTATCAGCTGTTCCTTTAAGGATAGATTTCTCCTTTTTGTGTCCTTGAGCGAGGACTTTTGAACTTCCAAACTTCACAGGAACCGTCTCGGGACTATTCTACATTATGTCTGAGAATTTCATAAAAATCGGTTCAGTGTTTTTAGAGTTTACTGGGAACTTACATACATACACACATCGACTTTTATATAATACTAGCTGGCCCAACGCGCGTTGCTGTATTCTCATAAAAATTCTCCTTGATTTTATTATTCGCCACCTCCCGCTGAGGTTACATTTAAAATTAGGAAAGAAGTTAGTCCTAGGGCTCTTCCAGCTGATCATAGAGGCTTCGTTGTTTTCTTAATCACCACCTCTGAATGAAGAAACATTTCAAATTTAAACCTCCTATGACTATAAGGGTAGAAGCTAGGTTTTTTATTTTATTATTCGCCACCTCCCGCTGAGGCTGTGCATTTCAAATTTCTAGCTGCATTGGTTAACAGATGTCATCAACCTGGCATAATTACATTTCATCATACCCAGTCGTATGTTTCCTACATATTGCAAGGCTCCAACTGCACGGTAGCCTACATGCAAAGTGCAAAGTCTTTTGCTGTTCAAAGACAGCGTAAATAACGCCGCTAAGGGGCCTGCCATATGATTAAAAACTGTTGACTTATATCAGCTGTTCCTTTAAGCTGTTTGGCTGGCAAGTTCAGTAGGCTAGGTCTATAAAATGGATTAATTAATAATAATTATTAGCCCCCCTATTAAAATTTATGGTCAGAAACCATCCCCAATATTCACACAACATATTCTCAAAGTTTCATGCCGATCTGTCAAGTAGTTTTGGAGTCTATAGGGAACACACATACATACATACATAAATACATACAGACAGACATTCATTTTTATATATATAGATGTAAGAGATAACTTAATTCATATGAATAAGGTTCAACCAGATAAATCTGGAAGCCCAAGGGCTATCTTCTATGAATTTAATTCCAATTGTATATGAAGGAGAAGCTCATTTTAAAAATGATATGCTCCTATAGTAGAAGGCCCAATAGCCTTATCTCTTTTCCTTATAAATATTCCATATAAATATTGTTTAAATGCAAACAAATTTTGAAAATCCTTTCACGTACATCGCTGGGCATTCCAGGAAGATCTATGAAAAAATTAATGGGATTTGGTTCACGCGTTTAGCCATAAATGCGTTACAAACAGACAGGCAAATGCTAAACGGTCGACTTGAAACAGAGACCTTTCTTTGTTTGGTCAATAATTCTTATAATACACGTTTATTGTGCAATATGCTTTGATGCACTTTGTGTTATAATATTATTTTTTTTTTAAATTTTTAGTATCTATCTATATATGCTATTTATATAGCATATCAATATAATTTTTTTTTCCGGAGGATGAAGCCCACATAGGTCTGAGACCTGAGCGTGGTTAATGAATTGGATGATGGTGATTGATGAGTTAGACCTACAGTTTTAGGTGGGTTCCGAACCACCGGAAAAATTATTGCAAACATTATCTTATTTGCAACCATATTATGAGGAAGAAACTCAGAGTTAAATCTAAATTTTTGGTGTAAATTACCCTCATGTTTTGGACAATATACATAGTCAAAATTTGTGAAGAGAGTAGTTTTGGAGTGTGTTGCATCTTCACTTCATTTTTATTTTGTCTGTCTAAATAAACAGTAGAATAACAAAAAAATATTATTATATTTCCATGAGGAATTCAAATAAAACTATTCAACTTGTTTTTTTTAAAATTACATATTATTGAATAATTGGATTTGAAGGAGCTGAAAACAGAACATAATTTATTAATTTTGAACAGTTGATAGCACTGAGGAATTCGAAAACTTATAAATGATGTATTTAATAATTATTTTTTCTGTTATAGGTGAGTCAACAGCATGTATTAATTCTTTTAGACTGAAAGCCATTGGGTAAGCTGATAATATTATTGTAATTTCTATCTGTAAAAAGCCAATTTTGTGATCAATAGATGAGATTTTACAGGGGAATGGCTTCCCTTCTTTGGATTTTACGATTATTTATAAATTTATTATTAGTTTCCTCTTCCTCCTTATTTTTTCTTCTTTTCTTCTATTTTTCTTCTTCATCTCCTCCTTCTCCTCCTCCTCCTCTACCACCCTCTCATTATTCTTCTTCTTCTTCCACTTCATCATCATCATCATCCTCATCTTCTACATCTTCTTTTGCCAAGTTCTTCCCCATATTCTTTCACTTGGGTGGGGTATCCAGTAAAATTCTGAAAGAATGTAAAGATCAATTGTTAGACCCTTTGATTCATCTGATCAATCATTCATTAGAACAAGGTGTTTTTCCAGATAATTTGAAAGAACAGAAGATATTGCCAATCTTCAAAAGTGGTGGTAGAGAAAAGGTGGAAAACTATAGGCCCATTAGTATTTTAAATGTAATTGGTAAATATTTTGTAGTTCTAAGTAGGTTACTTCTGCACCTTCAAGAAGCTAACTTTATCTGTGATGAACAGCATGGCTTCCAGAAAAGGAGATCAACAAAGACAGCCATAGTTCTCGAGTTGAAAAACTAATAGATATGATAGATTCAGGTGATAAAGCTGCTGCAATCTTCTTAGATCTATCGAAGGCATTTGTTTGTGTTAACCTCCTGAGACCCAAGAGCCTAATACTAGCCACTATGGCTTATAGTACTTGAGACCTGGATTTTTTTCGGATATTTAGGAATTAAGACCGAAGTGCCTAATACTAATCACTTGCAAAAATTACCCTTGAGACCTGAACATTTTTTTTGCGTATTTTTATGATCAAGTGGTGCTACCTAGCGCTCGCATAAAATCATCAATCATTAATCATAAATTTTATTGGAAATACTGCGAAATGTAGGCGTAAATGGGGTTGAACTAAAATGGTTTGAATCATACCGTATTGGGAGAAAACCAGCTACAGTAGTAGGGAATAGTATAGTAAAGAATAAATCTGTTAAATTGGAGGTCCAAGCTGAAGTGTCTCAGGGTTCAATACTAGATCCATTGCTTTTCTGTTATATGTCAACCGTTTACCTAAAAATTTAATAAGTGGTTTAGCCCTCTTATTTGCAAACGATACTGTACATCACACATTTTTAGCAATTCCGTTCCAGATAATTTAGAAATAAATGCCCATATAGGTGTGCAGTCCATTGTCAAATTCTTAAATCAGTTGAAATTAACGATAAATAGCAAAAAATTCCAATACCTTCAATTCAAAAACAAATTCCTGGATTTCTTGTTCCATGACGAACTGCGTTGTTAACATTAACTTTTCATGTGAAATTTAACGACTTGCAGTCAAATAACTATAATTTGACTGCAAGTTGTTAAATTTCACATGAAAAGTTAATAAAAAACAAACATAAATCAAATGAAGATAGAGCTTTAAACTTGTTTTTAAATGATAATTAACTAGACCAGGAAGAAAACATTGAATTTCTAGGAGTTTTGTTGGATAGACGATTGACCTGGGCTCCATACATTGAGAAAATATGTTGTAAAATTTCATCTGGGGTATTTGTCCTGCGACAGCTTACTACATTAAATGACAAAAAAGTTAAATTTTACAGCTTACCATGGGCTCTTACTGTCACATATTAGGTATGCTGTCTTAGTATCGGGTAATTATCAAAACAAAATCTTGATAGGGTGTTTAAGATCCAAAAGAAAGCAGTTAGGTGTATAGAAAGAGTAGATAGATTAGATTCATGTAGGCCGTTGTTCAAGAGACTTGGTCTCCTGATTGTACCCTGCTTATATGTGTATGAAGCTACTTTATAAAAAAAGTGATATTAACCAAAGCCTTGACGTACGGTACACGATTATAATACAAGAAGCCTAGGAGATTATCACTTGGTGATTCACAATAGTAGCTTATTCAAACTTAATCAAAATTAAGCTTCACCTCAACTAATTGATATAGTAATTATGGTAACTAGTGTATAAGTTTGTATAATTTATTGTTAATCTGACTTGTCTTATACTCCTTAACTGGAGTCTCCAAGACGTAATCTACAAAAAATCTTCCCCTCTGTTACTTTTTTTGCTTTATCTTTTCTAGATTTACTTCAGTATCTCCTATTTCATGTAATGTTTGTTGTTTTTCACCACCATTATCATTATCATCTACTTCTTCTTGTCCTTGTTACTTGTTGTTCTTCTTCTTACTTCCCTATTTTTCAAGTACTGTACCTATAATCACACAATTTTTTCAACATTTTTATTTGCACACAAATTTGCACACAATTCTCGCAATCTCTCTCACTCTCTCTCTCTATCTCTCCCACTCTCTCTCTCTCTCTCTCTCTCTCTCTCTCTCTCTCTCTCTCTCTCTCTCTCTCTCTCTTCTACTGTTCACTCGCCTTCCCGCTATAACAGTAGCACAATAAAATTATCTGTCTTACCGTCACCTATTTTAGAATTCTATTTATCTTCATGTTTATCCACAATTTATACACACACACCCTCTCTCCTTTCCTTTCCCTTTCATATTCTATTCTGCCTCTGATTTTGTCAGTTATATTCCGGCACAAGCACCTCGCGTTATATGGTTATTTATGATGATAGCTTCATAAAATGCGAGCTCGTATTTTGTGATGTTCTACTGAGTGGTTTTCTTCTTGTTCTTTCTCCTCTTCTTCTTCACCTTCTCCTTCTCCTATTTCTCTTGTTCTATCGCGTCTTCATCTTTTACTTCTTTTCCTACTCTCATTCATCAACATTCTCCTTTCTTTTGTACTACTCCTCCTTTGTCATCTTCTTTTCTTCTCTTTTACCTTTTCCGTTGTTCTTCTTCTCTTGAGTCTTCATCTTTTACTTCTTATTCTTCTACTACTCCTCTTCCTTCTCCTTAAAGAGTCCTTCCTCAAGAAACCTTCTTCTTCTCCTACTTTTACCATCTTCTTCCTGCTTCTTTTTCTGCTCCTTCTCCTTCATTAACACCTGCTTTCTTCTTATTGTTGTTTTATTCTAATTCTATTACAATTTTTTTTCTTCCTACTCCTTTTCTTCTTCTCTTGCTTCTTCATCTTTTACTTCTTTTTCGATTCCTCCTTTAGCAGCCTTCTCACCGGCTTTTTTTCTGCTCAATTACCACTTTTTTCTTCTCTCCTCCTTCTTTTTCAATTGTTCTCCTTCCTACTTATATGTCTTCTTTCCCCATCTCTTGCGTCTTTACCTTCTCCTTTTCCTGCTCGTTTTTAGCAACCTTCTTCTTCCTCTTCTCCTCATTTACCACCTTCATTTTTGTATTTTTCTTCTCATTTTTCTCCTCCTTCTCCTACTCTTCTTGTCTTGCGTCTTAATCTTATGCTTCTACTCATCATTCTGCCCCACCTTTATAACATTTTCCTTCTTCTTCTCGCTCTGTAAGAGGTTGGAGAGAATTTGGCACTTACTCCAATGGAAGGGGGCCTCCACCCCTAAACCTCCTGAAACATATTTTACAGGTTGTTCGAGGGTTGTTTATGCAAATCATGTATCAATTATTCAGGTTGTCATTCCCCCGAGAATGTAATATTGAGGATAAATTATAATATGAGTAGAATTAATAATAAAAAGAATAAACTAATACAACGGAGTATCCAAGGACCCGGAAAATTTACATAAAATAATAATTATTATTATCAGCTGTGCTGATAGGCATGTGCACCATTTAACTGTTTAGATTTCTACAAACATCATATATTTTTTCCAATTCACAAAAAAATGAACATTGGCAATTTTTGAGAAATAGTTTTATTTCTTTTCCTCTTTGTTCAACTTATCTCATAATACATTATGCATCAATATTTTCTCTCTGTTTTTGTTCAATTCGACTATTTAAAATAATTTAAGAAAATATTTTAACTCAATCAAAAATGAAAACATCAATGTTTGCACTATGAAAAAATAGAGTTGATAAATTGGGCTGAACATCAGCCTTTGTTATTTCCAATGTTTTGAATTTTAAATCTAAACAGCAACAGCTGCCAATGTTTTGGTTTTCACTAGCCAAAACTAACCTGGAACCTATGGTGGAAATCTGTTAAATATTATAGGATTTTCATAATTGACCCTCAAACTCCAAAAATCAATAGCGATCTCACTTGGATTATGAGGTAGCTGTATACCAAGTTTCAAGATTGTAGACTTTCTTTCAAGTGTTAGGCTACAGACGGACGGACAACGACACGATTTCAATAAGGCCCTGTCGGGTCTTATTTCACAAAATAATTGATAAAAAAACTTTGTCTCACAGCAATAGATAAAATTTCAAATCCCTAATAACATCAAATACAATAAACTTCGAAAAAAAAATTATGAACAAAAACCCTGTGCACAGCCTTAAACTTCTGCCATAGTATTTTTGTAATATTATTGAAGTGTATTATCCTTCTCATAAGATTTCTCATAACATTTCTCATAACATTTTTCTTATATTTCTTGATAGTTTGAGTTTTATCGTGGAACTATTCTCACCGTTGCTCAACGTTTGCATGCTAAATGCTTGTGTTGGGGGAAACTAGCTGATAGGTATCTAGACACGCACATGAAGAAGAAGAAGAAGAAGAAGAAGAAGAAGAAGAAGAAGAAGAAGAAGAAGAAGAAGAAGAAGAAGAAAAAGAAGAACAACAAGAAGAGAAAGAAGAAGAAGAAGAAGAAGAAGAAGAAGAAGAAGAAGAAGAAAAAGAAGAACAACAAGAAGAGAAAGAAGAGACACGCACATGTACTACTAGAGTAGGTGAGAGAAAGGAAGGAGTGATTTGATTTGAGCTGCTTTTATTTCTCCTGGGAGGGTGAAACTAAGGCGCAGCCGGCCCTCTCTCCCACTTAACACGTAGAGAGTGAGAAGAGAGAGGGATTGATTGATTGGTTACTTTATTCATAGAAATAATAATTCAACAGTTACAAGTATAAAATACAATATATAGGGAGAGAGAGAAGATTAGATTATTTACTTTATTCATGTAGATTACAAAATGCACAGTCTTAGATTCTAGATTATGATAGTTAAAAATATATAAGTACTGTAATTATTGTTCTATGAATTTTACAAATCTAAACTAAAGAATTAATCAACGATATGAATATAAGATGCAATTTGATAACGATAATATGATTGTGAAGTATCTACATGAAATGGCAAAGTTTGAACATATAAATGTCCATTCTTGGAAGAGGATATTCAAGGATACCCTTCTCATCAACACTTGACCGTACAGAGAGTGAGAGAGAATAAGAGAGAGATTAGATTAGATTATATTTCTTTATTCATGTAAATTTACATATTTTTCATATGAGTGGTTAGAAACAAAATTATCAACATCACATAGATACTATAGTAGACTTATGACAGACTTATGTAGACTTAATCAGACTATTCATGTAAATTTACATATTTTGCACATGAGTGGTTTGAAACAAAATTATCAACATCAAATAGATACTACAATAAACTTAGATAATGCTTTTTTTTATGGTGCTAGAAATTATGAACAATGATCTCATTTGTATGATCATAATGGTATAAACTGAGGTGATAACAATCTAAGTGATGCAATTACATGAAATGGCGAAGTTTCGACAAGGATTTGTCCATTCTTCACACTTAACAGGCGAGAGAAAGAGACGGGTGAGAGACAGAGAGATAGATAGTTTAGATTAGATTAGATTATATTATCTTTCTTTATTCATGTTAATTTACAAATTTGCATATGAATGGTTAAAAACAAAATTATCAACATCACATAGATACCACTATAGTAAACTTAGATGATGCTATTTTTATTATGCAAGAAATTATGTACAATGATCTCAATTGTATGATATTAATGATATTAACTGAGGTGATGACAATCTAAGTGATGCAATTACATGAAATGGCGAAGTTTGGACAAAGATTTGTCCATTCTTCACACTTGACACCGGTATAGTTTTAGAGAGAGTTAATCTATTTGAATTTAGTTGCAGTTATTTTTCTTTCAGTATGAAAGGAGTTTATTATTAAAAAGGTAGCAGAGAGAGAGAGAGAGAGAGAGAGAGAGAGAGAGAGAGAGAGAGAGAGAGAGAGAGAGTGAGTGAGAGAGAGAGATAGATAGAGAGAGAGTGAGAGAGAGAGAGTGTGAGAGAGCAAGAGAGAGAAAGGTAGTTAGAGAGAGGAGAGAGAAACAGTGAGAAAAAGAGTGAGTGAATGATTATCAAGGACGCAATAGGGCCTTATTGAAATGGGCTAGTCCGACTTCAAAAATGCTCTTTAAAGAAATATTATAGCCTCTTGAAACTTTGTATATAGCTTCTTCATAGTCTGAATAAGGTCTGTATTGATTTTAGATTATAGGGGTAAAATTTATATAATAAGATAGAGTAGGGATGTGTGTATGTGTCAGTCTTACGGATTTCACAAAGATGGCAACAATTTGAAACACTACATATTATGGCACAAAGCTTCCCTAAACTTGATTCAGTGCAACTCAAAGCCCGATTTTTGATTTTCCTTTCTGACTTTTCTAAATTAAACTTCACCTATTACTGTTTTAAAATGTGTTTAGATGCAGGAAGCTCATAGAACAGCTGATACATGATACTGTTACGGGTTCTAATGGCTAAAATAAGGCTGGCAACACTAAAGTTCACACTTGCACTTTATTTACACAAATTAGTCCATTTACACACACTAATTGTAAGTTCAATTAATAAAGAAAAACAGGTCAACAAATGACAGGCTAATACTTATTATTAGTAATTATTTACAAAAATTAATGAATAATTAATTACAGGCTGATCAGTAATAAAAGAAACAAGAGGCGAATAAACTGTACAATAATGTAGAAATAAATGATGAAAAGAGCAACTAATCACTTACGAACACAGTCCAATTCGTTATTTGACAGTCCCAAATAATATCACTTGACACAACGTCTTTAAACTATTAGTAAGCTGCACAAACAGTAAACACTTGTCACTGCACTTTACACTGGAATCAAGCACTGTTTACTCCAACAACACTGGATTGTCTCTCTCACGAGATCTGTAACACAATCTGTCATGCGGGTTTGTAAACTAACTGTCATGCAAGCTTTTGTAAGACTCAACTCGCTTGTTCATGTGGACTTCTTTATATAGCTATTATAGTTGTATAATTCCAAGAACTGGCGGCTTCTCAATGCTTCAAGAATGCTGTGGAAGGTCACAGAATATAGTAAAACACGATCTCGATTGTTCAGGAAGTTTGTAGAATTCTCGAGAAACTCAATTGAGTGCAAGGGACACAGATGTAAAGAATAGGAGTGAGAAAGACGTCTAACAAGAGAGAACGAGAAGAATCAGATTGCAAGCCACGTTTGTCCATGAAAACAATGGAACAATGTAAATAGAACAAGTGCGTAAATAACTGCTTTGTTTGCTTTCGTAACAATACATTATGATGCAAAAAAGCTTCAAGTCCCAAGACAAAGCAACTCATTTGTTCCGTATCAATTGCAGCTCCTAATTACCTTTTTGGATATGTATTGGCGTTGGTGGTTGAAATCCATGTATCACGTGTTTCATTTAAAAAATTGTATTTTAAATCCCGTTGCAAAGCGTGGTTAAACCATTAGTTCTCTTCTATTTTGATGAGTATGAATCTTATCTAATAACTGTGTAGTAGTTTGTAAAAGCCTGTCTCACATAACCTAAAAAAATGTGTTCCTAAAACTCGTTTGTGCTCATTTTCCTGCCTAAACTTACTCGTGGGGGCTGTGAATAATCGATTTGGTGGGTTTTCTTTGAAAACAGAAAACACTTTTCATTAATTTCATTTTCAGTTTCCATAAAAACAACGTAACACCCCCATGTACTTCAGATTATAAGAGTTCAGTGATGTATTAATTGAAAAATATTAGGGTCGAAGGGCTGATTTTTTTTCAACAGACACCTCTTGTTAAGGAAAGAATAGTTAGAAGTACGAGGAGAAAATGTAAGAAAAATTGAAGGTGAGAAGGAGGATGAGAAGAATGTGAAAAAGAGAAGAAAACGAGGATGGTGAATGAGGAGTTGTAGAAGTAGAAGGGAAAAGGAATATGTAGAAAAGTAGTAAAAGAAGGAGAAGAAGAAAGAAAAGCAGAAGAAATTGAAGAAAAATAAAGATGAATAAGAAGAAAGGTGCGCAGAAGATGAAAATGAAAAATAAGTTTTGAAGAAAAAGAATAAGGTGAAGAAGGTTCAAAAGAAGAAAAAAGGAAGATGAAGGAGAAGAAGAAGAAGAAGAAGAAGAAGAAGGAGGAAGAGAACAAGAAGGAGGAAGTGAACAAGAAGGAGAAGAAAGAGAAGAATAAGGGGGAAGAGAACAAGAAGAAGAAGAAGGAGAAGAAGGAGAAGAAAGAGGAGAAGAAGGAGGAAGAAAAGAAGAAGAAGAAAAAAGTAGGAGGAGGAGAACAGTTGGGAGATGAGGAGGAGGAGGAAGAAGATGTATTTGAATGAGTAGGTAGTAAAGGATTCGAATACATGGAGAAGTCATAAACGAGAAGAAAAAGAAGATGAAAAATGAAGAAGAAAATAAAGAAGAAAAAGGAGGTGAAGTTTAAAGAGAAAGAGGCAAAGAAGTTGAGGAAGGAGGAGAAGAAAGGGAAGGACTAGGAAAAGAAAAGGAGAAGAATGAAAGAGAGAGAGAGAATGAGAAAGAGTGAGAGAGATTGAGTGAGAAGGAGGAAGAGAAGTAGAAGAAATAAAATATACGGAATGAGGATTAAGTAATGAAGGTTTCAAAGAAAGACAAAAGATGCATAAGGAGAAGAAGAAGAAAAAGAAAATGAGAAGCAGATGAGTAATACGAAAGAGAAGAAGTTATAGCAGATGGAGAAGTAGAAGAGAATGAAGGAGGTAAAGGTGAATTGAAAGAGGCACAGAAGATGGAAAAGAAAAAAGAAGGAGCAGATGTAGAAGAAAGAAAAGGAGAAGTAGAAGAAAGAAATGGAGAAGTTGAAGAAAGAAAAGAAGAAGGTTGAGGAGAAGGAGAAAAGAAGATACATAAGGAGAAAAATATGACGAAGAAAAAAATAAAGCAGATGTAGAACAAGATAAAGCAGACGAAGAAGCAGAAGAGAAAAAAAGAGAAGATGAAGGAGAAAAATTTGGAGGGGAAACGGTAGTAGACCATTTAAAACGCATAAATATAAATTAAATTAGCTACGAATATGAAAAGTTATATCAATTCTTATCTACAATAAACTTTTAAAACTTAGCTCAGAAAACAGCTTTCTTTGCATCTCTTTTCTCTTTATTTGTTCTACTTTGTCCGTTAATTCCTTCTATTAACTCTTTCCTTGAAAACTGTGGAAATCCCTCGTCAAATTTCATCCATTTTCCCTTTTTCATTACAGCTGAGCTACTTTGAAGCCTTTTCCTTGTTCATAAAAATAATAATCGCTCTCATCTTTTTTAACAACTCCCGCCGAAACCTTTTCCCGCCAAAAATCGTTTCCCGCGCGAATTTAAAATGGCTTCCGGTTTGTAATAAAAGCGTGAGCTTTATAACCGCTCTAAAAGCCGTTATTATTTTTATATTTAATTTATTTTCCAGGTTTTGTGGTCCTGGTAACAATAATTGGCAAGGGCATTATATTAATTTTATTTTTATTTTTTTTTTTGTTTTAATTCACTAAATTGTAATTGGGGTAACTAGTGTATGAGATTGGTTATATTGTATGTAAATAATTTTTGATCTGACGACTTATCTTATGCTACACAACCGGAGCCTTCAAGACGTAATCTTGAAAAAAGAGACGCTGAAGGAACCCTAAATACGGCCCTTCCTTAGAGTTCCTTCAATGTGAAGGCGACAAACTTTGAATGAAATTGGTCAGGAGCTAAAATCCTGTCGTTGTGGGAGGTCAAGCCTTGTGACCCTTTTTGGGTGTATTGTGGGGGTGGAGGTAGGGTTTAAGGGTCACCCTCTCTTCGATCCTGACCTCGGTAGGGGAGACCGGGGCCAAACGGGAAAGTGGGTCACACTGCTGCCACTTACCCTCTCCAAGGCAGAGACAGTTGTTGGGTGCTCTTGTTTAGTTAATTGGGTCGAATTTCAGGAGTTTCTTTGTTACATTCCTACAATCGCTCACACATTCACTCTCTCTCTCTCTGACCTCTTTCTCACTCTCGCTCCCTCTTTGCAATTACTTTCCTTTCTTAATTTATCTCTCTTTCTCACCATCATTCCTTATTCTTTCTTCTCACTCTATTTTCCTTCTATCTTCCTCTCTCTCTCTCACAGATTCTCTCGTTTTCTCTCTCTCCCCCTTTCCTCATTCCTTTCCTCTCACCCTTTTTCTTTCAGTCGCACTCTCCTTATTTATTTACTTCTCACTCTATTTCACCATCGCTCTCTCTCACTCTTGTATCCCCTCCCTATTTCTCACTCTCCCCCTGTTACTTTCTCACTCACTTTTTCTGTTTTCCTCACTTTCTCACTCACTCTTCCTCCCTTTCTCTTTCTTCCTGTCTCTCGTTCCCTCACTTTAATGCTTTTTCTCCTTCCCTTCCCCTATATCTCCTCTACTCACTAACTATTTATTTCTCTTTATCTTCCACACTCTCTCCCTTCATCCTTTATCCGCTCCGTCATCCACTCTCCTTCTCTCACAACCTTTCTCTCACTCTGTCTTTTTTCTCTTTCTCTCACTCTGTCTTATTTCTCTTTGTCTCACTTCCTCACACATCCTTGCTCTCTCTCACTCATTCCCTCCCTTCAATACTCGTTTTTCCTCCTTTTCCCCTCCAACCCCTCACTCAGTCTCTCTTTATTCCTCTCTATTTATCTTTACTACCCTATCAGTCTTCCTCTTACTTTCTCACCCTTTCTTGCTTACTCTGTTTTTTCCTTCCTTTTCATCTCTCCCTCATATTCCCGCGCGCTCTTTCTCTCTCTCTCTCTCTCATCCTATCACTTTCTTACCTTTCTTCCTCTCTCTTACGTTTCCTCACTTTCCCTCTCATATGCTCTCTCTCTCTCTCTCACACACATATACACTCTCTATTTTTATCTCTTTCTATCCATTCCTTCCCTCCTCTTACTTTTTCGTACTTTCTCTTTTTCTCACTCTCACTTACACTCACACTTTCACTACCTTTCTCTCCCTTCCATGCTCTCTCCTCTCCCTTCATTTTCCTTCTCTTTTTTTCTCTCTTTCAATCACATGTAAAGCCAGCAAATCAAAGCTGAGAGATGATAGATAGATGAAGGATTGAAAAGATGAAATATTTTTTTCAACTGTTCTGAATATAACAGTTATGCATGATCAGTTGTTAGAAAGAATGCTTTGATCATAAGCTGCAAAAACTAGTAGCTTTGTAAAGCCACTCTCCTCGTAAAGCTAGTAGTAGCTTTGATGAGAGAGCAATGAGTGTAAAAGCCCTCCTGTTGAAAGTATTCAGAGCTCAAAAAGTGAAACACATGACTCAACGGACTGTGATAAAAGTACGTATTGATTAAAGACGAATGAAAAAAGAAGCATTTTAAAAATGTGGATTTGAGATAAACAAAAAAGAACGTGGAAGATAGAATGGATCCTTGTAAGCTGATCGAATGCTGTTGAAAAATCAATGAATAAAATATATCGCTATGTGAAAAAAACCATAAGTGTGTGGCATCAATTTTTTTACTATGGTTTTCATGGGTGGGTTTGCATGGTTTGCAGGTGGTTCGAATTCGCTATTCGGTGTCCAAATTAAGTACTGACTACAGTGACTTAAATCTATCTCTTTACCTTTTCACAGTCAATGTAGTATGAACCATATGATATCATAATGTAGTTAGGCTACGCTAACAGGAACGCAAAGGTTTACTCGCATACTGTGTGGGAATTTAAATTCACCAGGAAAGTATTTTTAACAATTATTTATTTCTGTTTTGAGGATGAAGCCCACATAGGTTTTAGTATTCAGATGGCTTTATTTGTGTAAATTTACAATGTACATGAATGATAAAAGTATTATTAATATTAGCACCTCTCAGATCCCATAGTTCAAGTGATAGTACAATGAACGGTTGAATATTTTGAATAGAAAAGATTTTAAATACAACAAATATATATTTTAAGGTACTGTACAGCAGAAGTAAATGATGTGATTGTTGAAAAAAAAGAAAAAGAGAGCTTGGATCTCAGAGATGAATTACACAAAGAGGCGAATCTTGGCCATTAAGGCCATTCTTACACTTTTACCTAATGTCCTACTCGTTTACATTGATATGGATGAAAATGTCTAATATGGGTTATCTAAGTAAGACACATCAATTCAAATGAGATAAATTAAAATTAAAAAATTTTACATATACATTAGAACAAAAAATAAAAGCAAATTAAGAATAATTTGTAGATTAGAAAAAATTATTATAAAAATAAATAGATAAATTAACTTAAAGGATTATAGTAACATTGATCATGCAGTTGCCTCAAGGCCGGACAGACGCTGCCATTTTCTCCAACAGATGTCTCCTCAGTGACAGGGAGAAGCCCGCTCGGCTCTCATGATTCCTAATTGAAAGTGGGAGTAGATTCCAAGCACGACACGCACTAACAACAAAATACTTAGTATAAAGTGTCGTCCGGTGATTAGTATAAAGTGTCGTCTTAGACCTGTGCGTAGGTAATGAGTTGGATGATGGTGATTGATGAACAAAATATGAAGTGCATCATATTTATTTCAATATATTATATTTATATAATATCATATTAATTTAAATGTAAAGTCATAACCATGCAAAAAGTCAAACTGTAGATTTGAGATACTGATGGCTTTTTTCATATAGTGAAAAATGTTATTCATTGACCTTTCAACAGCATTCGTTCAGTTTGCAAGGTAACATTATTCTATCTTTGAGATTTGAAATTTCTCTAGTACGAGTAAGATGCTTGTGTGTAGTAATAGTAAAATAAAAGTCAACAAGGCTGTATTAAGGTAATATTAAGGCACTAGTAGTATTATTATATTATGGGGAATACTTTTTTCAGTGGGAAGGGAGACGTCATGGTTAGAGTAGGATCAATGGGAGAGATTATGTTAATTGGATTGGAGCAAGAGCTGGGTGGAATGGAAGGGGTAAGAAGGAGGAGGAGGATAAGAAGACAAGAAGAAGAAGAAGAAGAAGAAGAAGAAGAAAAGGGAGAAGAAGGAAGGAACACGCTACCAGGTTGCGTGTGTAATGAAAGGATATTGTTGAGAGACAGAAGAAAGAGGTGGAGCAACAAAAAAATAAGTAGAAGGAGAGGAAAAAAGAAACATTATATTGTAGAGAGACAGAAGAAGAAGAAGAAGGAGAAGGAGGAGGAGGAGGAGGAGGAGGAGGAGGAGGAGGAGGAGGAGGAGGAGAAGGAGAAGAAGGCGAAGAGAGAGAGAGAGAGAGAGAAAGAGTAAGATGGGGATGAGAGGACGTTGCATACAAGAAAAGGAAGTAGGACGAGAAAAATATAAAGAGGAAGAGAAAAAGGAGCAGTAGAGAAAGAGAAAACGAAATAAAAAAAATGAGAAGAATGAGAAGAAATAGATAAATAGGTGGTGTAGAGAAGAAAAAAAGTAGAAATAAGGCGAAAAAAGGACAAAGAAAAGAAAATGAAAATGTAGAAATTTAAAGAGAAGAAACATAAAAAGATGAAATATGATAGGGGAGACTCGGTCTCCTCAGTTCAGAGATTCACCCTTTTATTGCAGCTCTTGCTTCTTTGTAAAAAGAAAGAGATAAGAATGGTGAAGTGGAAAAAGAAGAAGAACTTGTTCTCATTTACACCTTATTTACTATGCATTTTTTGGTCTCACCCTCTCAAAATACCTCCATATTTATCAATCTCTATCCTCATTCACTCTCTGTCAAACACGTGCCCTCTCTCTCAATCTCTCATTATATTATATCTCTCTTAGTCTCACACACTCTCTCTCTCACCCTCACACTCTCTTTATCTTGTTCTTTGGTTCAAGGTCGTTGAAATGATTTTATAGGATTGACATTATTTGTTCACAATATGTCTTGCAACCCCTGTAGCGGCCAACTTTTCAAATAGTTCCGTAATTCACTGCTAGATAGCGCTGGTCTTCACTTTAGCTCTCTTCAGTTTCCCTCTCTCTGCTTGCTGTTATTGAATTATTTTGTGATGCATGGAATGCGTAGTAGCCTGTATAGTAAGGTATACATAGGAAATGATTGAATAAAATGCATTGCATAAGCATATATAAGGTTGTGCGGAGAGTTTTTGGTCATAATTCTTTTTTCAACGTTTCTTGTATTGGATGTTATTAGGTAGATAAGGAAAAGCACTAGCAGAAGGAGAGAAAAAAGAGAAAAACAAGAAAAAAAATAACAGAAGGGAATCTTATTTTTGACATATGATAGCTTCTTAAAAGGCTGTGCTCATGATTTTTGGTTATATTTTTTTTCGAAGTTTCTTGTATTGCATATTATTAGGGCTTTGAAATGCTATCTATTGCTGTGGGGTTTTGTATAATATTGGAGCTCAAAGTTAAATTTTTCGTTTTTTTTGCGGGGGGGGGGGGGATTTTTCGTCACAAATTGATCTCACCTATGAGTGATTTTAAACTTTTGATAAATTTTCCATCACTAAAAGACACATTGAGGAATAAAATAATATATTTTTCAATCTAACAAATACAGTAGTTTTTTAATTTTTTTTACAGATTTAAAAAACTGTGTTTTGAAAAAACTAATTGCTTGATCGGAGTAAAAAATGTCATTTCATTCCTCAAGGTGTCTTTTAATTCCAGAAAATCGATCAAAAGTTTGCTCATAGGTGAGATCAATTGCCCACAAAAAACGAAAACTTTCAACGTTGAACCCATATTTCACAAAATAATTGTTGAAAAAATCTTTTTCTCACAGCAATAGATAACATTTCAAAGCCTTAATAACAATACAATAAACTTTGAAAACAAAAATTATGACTCTGCGCACAGCCTTAATGCGGAATAATTGTAGTTTATGCAACGATTGTATTATGACTGTCTTTAAGTGAGATGTCTTCAACTGTAACACTGAAGAATAGGGGATTGAAAGAGGAGGAGAAGAACAAGAAATGTGAAGAAATGTTGGAAGAATAAGAAGCTATAGTACAGAGTAGCTTAATATATACTATACAAGCAAAAAGAAGAAGAGAATAGAAGAAGAAGAAGAAGGAGAAAATGAAGAAAAAGAAGATGGGGTTGAACAAGATACTTCTTAATTCTGTCCTCTGTTGACGAAACTCTAATGCTGGCGAATGAGGGATGGAAGGAGGAGATGCCGAAGAATGAAGAGAAAAATGAAGGAGAAGAAAGAGAGGAAGATGAAGAGTGGGAAGAAAAATATAAAGGAGAATAAAAGGAAAAAATGAAATACACTATTTTATCTACAACTACCAGTAACAGACTTTCGGCCGGTTACACGAACGCCAATTAAATGAGTTTAATGTCAGTTAACTAACCGTTGTAAGTGTAACGGGTTTATTTCTGTTGCCCAAAGATCCATTATGAATAATAAGACAAAATTACCACAACAACATTTATGAAAAATATTGAGATACTAGTTTCGGTTGTTATACCACTATCAATCTCAAACAAACTAAAACTAAAGTACAGAGTAGCTTAATAAGTACGGTAACTAAACATGGAATGATACTATTGGCTAAGCGAAAAAGAGGCTGGCCTTCATTGAAGGTCGTGATTGGCTGAAGGCCATAACAGTCACGCCCCCTGGTGTGAGGAGTAAAAAGCAGAGTCAAATCATGAACCAAAAAACCGTGAACATCTTGATAGCAACAAAGAACAACACATAATTAGGCTAGAATTGAACCAACTTAAAATTTAAAAAATTAAAAATTAGAAGCTCACTGAAATGCAGTCAAGGTCAACCGAGAGGGACACGAGAGTACCGTTTTTAAAATGTAGACTAGAGTTATGATGAAACAATGTTAGTTGTACTGAATTGGTTAAATTAAATTTGATCATTTAAACTAATATTGGAATAGTTTTTTACCAACCTAGTTATCTCCAAAGCTTCTGAAATGTTCAATTGTCTGCCTTTACCAATCAAATGCAAAAATTCAACATCTTCTTCAGCCGTGAATTTGTGCCCATTATTAATGAGGTGCTCTGCAAAATTTGAATCTCCTTTTTGCGTTTTCCAATCTCTAATATGTTCATTTATTCTACATTTGAAACTTCTACCGGTCTGACCCACATAACAAGCATTACAATCACCTTTTTATGACCAAAAACCCTGCGCACAGCCTTGAGGCATAAAGTTCCTATTTACACTCTTAATACATAAATAACTAATTTCCACACTGACTTGGAGAAATCCTGAGTTCTGATTGGCTTACAGCCAATAGTGATAGCCGCGAGCCGTAGCAGGTATCTGTTCAATCTGATAGAGATAAGCTACGTTCCCGTAGGTCGTGTTTGTAACGGTGACCGATTAGATTGGCCAGCAAAAAAGGCACTGTTCTCTGCTGTAAAATCACTTTCCGGTGGTTCGGAACCCACCTAAAACTGTAGGTCCAACTCATCAATCATCATCATCATCATCCAAATCATTACCCACGCACAGGTCTCATACCTATGTGGGCTTCATCCTCAAAAAAAAAAGATAAGTTACAGCAGATAAGTGTCATAATAGCTTCATTATTGAATGGTTTTGATCAAACCTGAAAAAATTCAGCTGTCATGATATATTATTCTTCCCTATACAAATGCGCATAAAGAATTAGCTTACGTGCTGAAAACTACTCATAAAACAGCTGTTTACTGAGGAGCGAGCAGTAATGTTCTTTACACTTTATGACGTCATAGCTGAATACTTTGCACTTTATTTTTTACAACTTAATCGAACATAAACACCTTTAAAACACCTACAGCCATTTTTAGACATGATTTATGTTACAGCAAATAATATAGCTTTGGTAGTAAGAATATCTGAAAACAATATCAATATGTTTTATTAGGGTAATTTCGTGCCATACAGTTGGCAATAGTTCCAGAGACACAAGTGATAGGAAAGCGTGCTATTGCATGTCTAAATGTCATTACTTGATGTCTAGCGCAAATAGGAACGCAGTCTTCGTGACTTGACGTTTGATTTTACATAGAAATGAATGAGAGCATACAAACAGAATCATGTGGGAGGTCTAACTCATTTATGTGTGTTACAAAAAGTCACCCTGCGTCACTGTTTCGAGTAGGTGAACTAAAGTAGATATATTGAATATTTGAAGAGGATCTGTTATCGCCTAGAAATATATATATATATACACTGCTTATGTATTTATTTATTTTTTTTTATGTATAATATATAAGCTGTGAACTATGTAGAAAACGAGTGTTAGTATATATGTATATATCTAGTATAAGCGTATGTTTTATAGGTGTTTTCCACTTGAATACAGACCTCAATAGTGTTCCATATATCAACATGGTTTAGAGGCAAAATTGAGTTATAAGTGTTTCTTCCCTGTAGTTTATCATTCAAGTGGGTTGTCTATAAGAAATATCGAAACATCTCACTCGTATTTTTGATCTCTCTCACTCTCTTCCTTCTTCTTCCTCCTAATTTTTATTATTCTCCACTTTTTCTCCACCTTCTTTTATTTTTCCTTCCTACTTCCTTGTTTTTCCTCATCCTTCTCTTTCCTTTTTCTCCTCCCTCTTATTTTTCTTTCTCTCCTCTTCTTCTGCTTATAATTCAATTTTTTTATTTCTTCTTCTCTTCGTTTTCCTTCTACTTTTCTTTTCCATTTCTTCTTTTGCTTTTTTCTCCTTATTCTTCTCCTTTTTATTCCTTCTTTTCTTTCCTTCTCCTTTTTTCCTTCCCCTTTTTTTTCTCATCCTTTATCTCCTTATTTTTATTTTTCGCCTTGATTTTTCTATTCCTATACTTTTCTACATTACTTTTCCTCTTACTCCTCTTTCTTCGTCTTATCCTTTTTTTATTCTCCTTCTTTTTTCTTCTCATCCTTTTTTCTTCTCATATTTTTACTTCTTTTATCTAATTTTTCTACTCTCATGCTTTTTTCTATTCATTGTTCTTATTCTTCCTTCCAAGGAGGGATTATGTTTATGTTTTATTCTCACCCGTTTCTTTTTTCTTTTTCTCCTTTTTCTTTTTGTGTGTTCATCCTTCTCCTTTTTTATTACTCCTCTTCCTCCTCCCCCTCCTCCTCCTCCTCCTTCTCTTCCTCCTCCTTTTTATATTTTCTCTCCTTCTCTCCTTTTCCTTTTTCATTCCATCTCCTCCTTTCCCATCACTCTTTCTCTCCTCAAATATTTTATTTCGATGGACTAAAAATAATATTGTTAATGTACTCATTTCTTTTTTTGCAACATGTAGCACTAAAGTTTCGTCATCAGAGAACAGAATCCAGAAGTTTATAAATCTAAAATCATATTAGATTAAACAGAATGTATGTGAGGTATATGTGGGGAATTGATTTGTAGCAGGTAGAAAACGTTGTAAAATGATTATATCAATTTGTTTAAAGTATCATGAAAAATCACCCAGGTGAAAGCTGCTGAATAAATGACTCAATTAATTTGAATTCACACCTCCATTAAAGGGACTGTAGTGAGGGATATTTTTATTTATTGGGGTGGCAACCCTGTTAAATATACGTTATAAACAATACAATATAATTGAGTGCCCTGTGTAGATAGGTAAGTGATTTATTATTTAGGGGCCAAAGTAAAAATGCAATGAGTTGGGGAATCATTTTTCCCCTCTCAATTTGTAAGTAACATGTGGCAGGTAAAAAAGGGCGCGAAAAGAGTGGGGGGGAAAATAACGCGAAAAAGCGCGGGGAATAAGGGCGGGGGAAAATGGCGCGAAAAAAGCGCGGGGAAAAAGGGTGGGAAACTATTTGTTTTTTGATATGTATTGCCCTCCAAATCTTAACAGGAATCTAATCTATCTACTACTGTATTACTCCAACTTGTATTCAAAATAGAATAAACTAATTTTTCTTATTATTAACTTGGCTGCTTGCACTGTGGAGCATTCAATATTCGTTGATAATCTCCATCGGAAAATGAAGCACATGCTGTAGAATGGTAGTACTCAAGCTGCTTTGTTCGATCGTACACTATTCTACAACATGTTTTGGATTTTGTGATGGTGATTCTCATTTATTCACCTATTCATTTGATTATTTTTTTTATCGATCTGG
Source organism: Conomelus anceps (assembly GCA_948455865.1). NCBI lineage: Eukaryota > Metazoa > Arthropoda > Insecta > Hemiptera > Delphacidae > Conomelus > Conomelus anceps. The sequence continues at coordinate 11,835,401 of OX418222.1, forward strand.
TTTTAATAATTCCATTATTGTTATTATTATTATTATTATATTTCATATTTGTTTTATTCATTCATTCATTTATTTTTTCATTCATTTATCATTACTAAAAAATAATCGATGTGTAATACAATCAATATTATAATCAAGTATAGGAAGCTTCACTGTGCAAGCACTATAATGATTTCTCCTCCTCCTCTTCCTCCTCCTCTTCCTCCTCCTCTTCCTCCTCCTCTTCCTCCTTCTCTTCCTCCTCCTCTTCCTCCTCCTCTTCCTCCTCCTCTTCCTCCTTCTCTTCCTCCTCCTCCTCTTCCTCCTTCTCTTCCTCTTCCTCCTTCTCTTCCTCCTCCTCTTCCTTCTCCTCTTCCTCCTCTTCCTCCTCTTCCTCCTCCTCTCCCTCCTCCTCTTCCACCTCCTACTCATCCTCCTCCTCCTCCTCCGCCTCCTCCGCCTCTTCATCCTCCTCCTCCTCATTTTCATTTACTTCTACTTCATCCCCTTTTTCCCCTTCTAATTAAGACGTAAGGCGTTTATATAAATGTTAGACTCCTACATTATATACTACTCTTTCAACTCATCCATGACCTCTATATTTATGATTTATTTGCAACATTTAAAAAAGTTACATTTATGTGTTTTAATCTACGGACGATTTCAGTATAGCTTTATCATGAATTCAGTCAAACAATGCCATATAGAACCGTCTCAGCATCATTCACAAAGGCACCCAAACTAAGATCGAACTCTGTCAACAATCTAACCTAACCTCACCAAACCTAACCTCAACCTATCGACAAATATTTGTTGACTGTAATTCCGCGTCATAGGTGAGTGTAAACCGTGCTCCTTAGCCTGAACCGTCTTTGTACAATCTCTCTGTAGATATTCTCTCTCTTACTCCCTTACTCATCTCTTAACCATTCTCTCTCTCTTACTCTCGTATATACTCTCTTTACTCCTTAGCGTAATGCTCCTGAGCCTAAACCGTCTTTGTAAATTCTCTCTTGCTCACTCATCCCTTCACTCACTCTTATTCTCTTATTATCTCTCTCTCTTTTAGATGTGTATCCTTATCTTAATAGCATATACAATCTGAATTAGTTTCCACATTATTTTCTCCTTTCTTCTTGTTTTTCTTGTCCTTGTTTTTCGTTTTCTCCTTGTTAAACTTATTTTTTCACACCTTTATCTTATTTTTCTTCTTCTACTTCTCCATATTTTTATTCTTCTCTTCTTCGTCTTCTCCGCCCCTCCTTCCTCTCCGTCTCATTTCTCTCCTCCTCCTTGTTCTTCTTATTCTCCCCACTGCTCTCCTCCTCCCCCCTGTTTTTCTCCTTCTCCTCCTCCTTTTCTTGTATTCCTTCATCATTTTTATCTCCTCATTCTTGTACCCCTCCTTCGTCATCACCACTTCCGTGTTCTTTCTCTCCTCCTCCTCCTCCTCTTCTCCTCTTTCTACCCTTCTACTTCTCCTACCTCTTCTCTGTCTTCTTTTCCTCCTATCCCTTCTTCATCGTTTTCTTCTTCCTCTCCTCCTCCTTTTTCTCTGCTTCTATCCCTTCTTTTTCTATTTTTTTACATTTAAAAAAATCAAATGAACACTATCTCTCGCACCATCTCTCTCTCTCACCCCTCACCCCCTCTCTTACTCATGGCTCTCTCTTTCTATTTTTCTCCCATCTCCCACCCACTCTCTCACCCCGCTCCCACTAACCCCTCTCACACTCTTCCACTTACTTCCTCACACCCTTTCCTCCATCCCTCTATCTCATACTCTCACTTATTCTGTCTCTCTCTATCTCACTGGCTCTCTTTCTATCTCTGTCTCTCTGCCCCTCTCTCACACCCCCACTCTCCCCCGCCCCCTGGAACTCTCTCTATTTCTCTCTCACTCTGTCTATCTCTACACTCTAACTCTCTCACACTCTCTAGTTATCTCTGATGTGTTTAAACCATGTTCCTTAGTCAAAGCTGTCTTTGTACAATCTATCCCACTCTCTCTCAATCTCTCCTCTTTCCTGTCTCACACTCAATCACTCACTCTCTCTCTCTCTCCAACCCTAAAAGGGACCATTATGCAGCCATCTTTGTATTGAGGAGTCTCCCCATAACCAAAGTAGGGCTCCTTGCAAGGAACGATGTAAACATTGCTCTCAGTAGGCCTGTCTCACATTGTCTGGTACCCCACAAGTGTGTGCGAAAGGGGACTACCGTACACACAGCACACAGCAGCACACTTGTGGGGTGGTGTATGAATTGATGGGGCTTTGAGAGATCAACATAGTAGGTGTCACTATTGATGTATGCATACACCATGGTCTAGGAGGTCTATGTCAAACTGTATCAACTATTTCTCCCATCAAAGTTATTTAAAACTGTTTATGAACTATATATGGCTTTACTACATGTTGTGCACTAGGTGGTTTACCCGTGATTTGCAACGGGATTCAAGGTACATTTTTTTAATTAAACATGTGATAAATGGATTTCAATGGCCAATGCCATTACATTATTCCAAAAAAGGAATTAGGAGCTGCAATGTTGGTACGGAACAAATGTCTTGGTTTGACTTGTGACTTGAATGATTGTTAGATTCATCGTCAATACACACGATAAGTAAACTCGCATGACGCTGGGTAATTAGCAGCTGTAATATCGATACAGAGCTAATTTGTTGTTTTGGCTCAAGACATATTGGCGTATCATCTATATTATCACCATAGTGACGTATTATGTTATCAGCTGTTCTATGAGCCTCCTGGATATATGCATATTTTTAATCAGTGATAAGTGAAATTTCAACATTAATTTTGAAGATTCTGAAAGGAAAATAAAAAATTGGGATTTGAGATGCACTGAATCGAGTTTAGGGGAAGCCACATTTTTTTTGCAAATCGTTGCCATTTTTGTGAAATCAGACAAAAAAGAAACACACAGTAGTCCCTAATAAAGTAAAAGCAATAGTCATAGATAAAACGTAGTCATAGATAATCTACTGTAGATGCGTTCCTTTTTTTCTTTTAAGCCTTTCTTCGTCTTCCTCTTTCTCTTATTTCTTCTCTTCCTCTTCCTCCTCCTCCATCATCGTTTTCTTCTCCTCCTTCAGTCACATTTATACTCTTCCGTCCCCTACTTCTTCATCTTCCTCACTTTCTTATCAGTGTTAATATTCTTCTCTCTCTTCCACCTCCTCGTCTTCCTCCTTCTTCTCAATTTTCTTCTTCTATTTCCTCTTTTTCATCTTCATATTCTTCCTCTTTCATCACCTCCTCCTTCATCTTCTTTTTTCGTTTCATTCTTCTTTTCGCTCTCCATTTTCTTCATCTTCTCTTGCTTCTTCTTCGTCTACATCTACTCTTCTGACTTCGTCTTCTCGGATATCTTCTTCCTTTTTTCCTCCTTTTCTTTTCCTCCATTGTCTTCTGCTTTAATTTCTTCTTCTTCTCCTCCTTTCTGATTCTTCTCCTCCTCATTACTCCTTCTCCTCCTTTCTTCTTCTACTCTTTCTTCCTCTATGAGGGTTAAGTGGAAGAGAGGGCCGGCTGCGCTCTAACTTCGCCCTCCCAGGTAATAAATAAAGGCAGCCATTCTATTCTATTCTATTCCTCCTTCTCCACGTCCTCCTTTTTCCTTTTCTTTCTCATTCTCCTCTCTCCTTCTCCTCTTACTTTCTCGTCTTCTTCTCCTCTCTTCTCCTTCCTATTCTTCTTCTTCCCCACCTTCTTCTTTCTCTCCTGTAGCGTTTCTTTTTATAGTAAAAATAACAAAAACTTGTTGGAACAGGGCAACCCACACATGAAATACATTCGCCAGATTTGATACAAAGCTGAAATAAGGCCATTCTTCAACGCCTCCCCCCCTCCCTAACCATCTAGAAAATAAACAACCACTAGAAACAACCCTTCAACAACCACCCCCTACCCCACCACAAACCTCCACCCCTAACTGACCACCACTGAATTGTTTATAAATGCGGCCAATTAAAAACATACATCAAATTTCTGACTGTCCAACTCCAACACATAAGGGATGGTCTTACTTACTTCCATCTAAGGGGTGGTGGTGAAGAGGAGAGTTGTTGGCCCACATGATGGCATATATCATGTCTTGTGTGTTTGGAATATATATATATATATATATATATATATATATATATATATTCAAGGCAACAGACATATTACTAGTGGGCAGCCCGATTCAGATGAATCGGAATAGCTTCTTACCTTCTCTATCCTTTTCTTGTTTTTCTTTTCTCCTTATCCTCTTCTTCATACTTCTTTTATTACTCCTCTTTTTCTCATCCTTCAGCTTCTTCTCCTATTTTTTCACTCGTTATCGTTTTTCATCTCCTTTTTTTCTCTTCACATTCAACTTCTTCTTTCTTTTTCTAATTCTTCTTCCTATTTCTCCTCCTTTTCCTTCTCCACTTCTTCCTAATCTTCTTCTTTCTCGTCCCCTTCCACAGCCTCCTCTTCCTCTTCCTTTTCCTTCCTTTTCATCTTTATCTTAACATTCAATTTCTTTATCTTCTAACACCTCCTCCTTCTCCTATTCCGCCTTCTTCTTTTTCTCCTCCGTTTCCTCCTTCAGCTCTTCCTCGTCATCCTCCTGCTCCTCTTCCTTCTCCTTCTTCTCTTCCTCCTATTCTTTCTTTTCCTCCTCTTCCTCTTCCTTTTCTTCATCCTCTTCCTATTTCTTCCTCTTCAAGTTCTTCTCAACATTCAATTTATTTTCTTCTTCCTCCTCTCGTGCTCCTCTACCTCTTATTCTTACTCCCGTTCGTCCTCTACCCCCTATTCCTTGTCCCGTTTCTCCTCTTCCTCCCTTTCTTCTTCTACCTCGTATTTCTGTTCCCCCTTTTCTTTTCCAACTTTTTAACATTCAATTTCTTTTTTCTTCTACTTCTTGCTGCTCTTTTCTTTTTATCCTCCTACTTCACTTCTGCATGTTCTCCTCTTTCGTACTTCCTTTTCTTTTTCTTCTTTTCATCCTTCTTCCTCTTCTCCCCATTCTTCTTTTTTCATCTTCTGCTGCACATCCATCTTGTTGTCTCTTCTATAGCAAATAGACGTTCATATATTTGATATCTCTATATATTTTGTAAACATATTACTCTAGATATATATGATCTGGCTACTGGGTGGGGTTGGTTTGTTTATATATAGGTATATTAAGTGCATAGGGGTGAGATTGGGGTAACTTGGGGTTAGTGGAGACGGGCAAAAGCCTAGATTGGATTTGTTCCAGAAATAATTATTAGACCGAGTGAAACACAGGAATAAGAATGGAAATATTCAAAGATTCCTTTTTATTCTTCTTCATCATCATCATCATCATCATCATCTGCTTTACTGAAAATGAAATCGTAATAATGGATGTCCAATATTATTATTCATTAAAAATTTCTGTTCTCTGCTGTAAAACCACTTCCCGGTGGTTCGGAACCCACCTAAAACTGTAGGTCCAACTCATCAATCACCATCATTCAACTCATTACCCACCCACAAGTCTCAGACCTATGTGGGCATTATCGTCAAAAAAGCAACAGAAATGCGTGGGACCACATTCTCGCTTCAATTTAGACAGCCTGTCTGTTTACATCAGACATGTAAAATCTGATCTGATTTGAACAATCAGCCGTCTCGCAAATTGAAAACACAGCCTTGTTGATGTTATACAGTGTGAAATTTTGTGAAAATTAGTCATGAAAAAATGGACTATGTGAATTGAATCAAGGGTTAGGTGTGACGATTGTGTTTAATTTTTTGATGGTGATTACCATTGAGTAGATGAAGTATGCTCCCTTATTCTTATAAGGTGCAAGCACCCTTATTCTTGGGCGTGAGGTCTACTGTTCACATAACTACTAGTTGTAGAATTTGTTAGCTAACATAAGTACAATATTTTCTTACATGATAGATTTTGTTATTCTTACAAAAAATCTGTCATTTCTTATCTTATCTGGTGTTGAAATGTGTACAAGGTCTGTTGAAACGTTTGTAGAGCTTTCTTTCATCTTCCTCTCCTTCTCCTCTTTTTTCTCCTTCTTTCTCTCCTTGTTCTCTTTCTTCTCCTTGTTCTCTTTCTTCTCCTTCTCCTTTTTCTCCTTCTCCTCCTTTCTTTTCCATCTTCTCCTTTCTTCTCCATCTCCTTTCTTCATAATATTCTCCTTCTCTTTGTCCTCCTTTCTTCTCCTTATCATTTCTTCTCCATCTTTCCCTTCTTCTCTTTCTTCTCCACTCATCTTCTTCTTTCTCCTCCTTTGTCCTCCTTCTCCTTTCTTCTCCATCTTCTTCTCCTTCTCCTTTCTACCTCCTCTACTTCCTTTTTTGCCACCTCTTTCATCTTTGTCCTCTTAATAATTTTCTTCTCAGAAGCTACCCTGCTAGAGGGTGAAACAGCTTTCTTGAAGCCTTTTTCCTTCCACTACTTCTTATTCCTCTTCTTCGTTTTCTTCTGAAACAATCCATCCATCTTCTTCGACTGCGTTTTCAATCTGCTTCCTGATCTAATTCGTTTTTGCATTTCCTTTTTCATACCAGCAGAAGGAAAAGTGAAAAGGGAGTGCATATGAGATTTACATACGAGTAGCCCGGCCCCGCCCACCACTCCTAACCTGTCAGGCGGATTATTTATTGAAGTCTTTATAGAAGTCTATAAATGATATGTCAAAGATTGATTGTTATTATTCCACAAGATATTAGATATTATATCCATTCTGTTATCATGCTTCTTTGATGCTCTTTCGATAATTTTTCTTTTTTTTCTTTCCTTTGTCACCCTTTGCTTTTCTATTTGTCCTCTTTCGCTTATTTATTAGTCCTCTTTTACTACTATGTTTGTGCTCTTTCATTCAATATTTCTAACGATGTTCTCCTTTTTTCATTTTATTTCTCCCTCCTTTTCTATCATATTTTCTCACTCCTTGTCCTCCTTTTCCTCCTCCTCTTCCTCCTTCTCCTTATCCTCCTCCTCTTCTTCTTTCTTCTCCTCCTCCTTCTTCTCCACCTCCTTCTCCTCCTCCTCCTTCTTTTATTCAAACTTCATATTTTTTCTTGTTTTTCCCCTACTTTTCTCTTTCTTATTCTAAATCTTGTTCTTGTTCTACCTATTCTTGATTGTACTTCTTTTTCTCGTGCTATTCTTCCTTAGTCTTCTTCCTCTCCTTCTTCTACTTCTATTTGAATACTTTTATCCACCACCACCACCTCCTTTTCTTTCATCTTCTTCTCTGTAGTTTTTGCTTTCCCTACTTCACCTTTCAATTCAATTCAATTTCAATTCAAAAACTCCAATTTTATTATCCAGAAAATACAACAATTCACAACAAATACTAAATTCCTATACATTCTATTACAAAAATCTAAAATAAAATTCTATTTAAAATAAATACAAAAACATTTAACTGGATAACAAAATCCCAAAGGTTACAGAACCTGTTAGGGTAAGAGGGGGGAAAAACAATAGAAAATAGAAAAAAAAACAAAAGAAAAAGAAAAATGAAATAAAATTAAAATTAAATATAAAAACATCAAAGAAATACTCCTGAATCAGCTGAGGCTCTCAATTTTAGACTTAAAAGCCGCGTCTAGAATAAGCTGACAACTTTTAACTGCAAACAAAATTCCACTTCTTGACCCAATATTAACCCTATCTAAAACATGAATGTGACAAATATTAGAGACCCCATAAATGTAAAAGACAATGTATGGGACCAAACTCTATTCAAACTCCAATCATTGAAAATATACTTGAACAGTCAGATACAAAGACAACATGGAATAAAAACTAAAACTCTTTCGGATAAGTGACTATAACATCAACATTTTCACATGCACAAGTAACCTATATTTCTACTAAGTATAATTCATGTTATGCTGTTAAAATATCTTGTTACATCATCTTGCTGTGCAAGGTGATTACGTAGTTGTCTACAGAATGAAGCCTTTATCCTACACTCCTTCAACCTGTCTGGGAGTAGATTAAAAAACGAAGGTGCCAGATATAAATAAAATCTTTTGAAAATGGTCAGGTGAGGCCTTGGAACAATCACATTCAATTGATTTCTTGCAACTCTGCGGGCGTCAATCAGTCGCATTTCCCCGCTTCTATCGTAGTACAATTTCAATGCTTTGTAAATATATAAATATCTAAGGGGCAGGATTCTCAGTTCTTTAAAAATTGGCGCAGAATGCACTGTACGTGCTTGGTGAGAAATTATTCGAACAAAAGCCTTCTGCAGAATAGTAAGTGGGTGCAACACTGAGTTGTATGCTCCCCCCCAAACTTCCAATCCGTAGTCATAATGTGAATTGATGAGTGCAAAGTAAATTTTTCTCATCAACTCCTTATTGCAAACCGTCCTTAGGAGGTAGAAAATCCTTATATATTTCACCTTATATTAGCTTACCCTTCAAATAAGCTATATGACTCTTCCAACTCAGCTTGCTATCCACCCATACGCCAAGATACTTCATGCACTCAACCTGTTCCAGATCTTGGCAATCACAACCGTCCTGAAGGGAGCAGTCAATCCCGTGATACTTTAGAGGTGCAGTAAGGCTTGCTATTTTTCTAAGCTGAAATATGACGTATTTTGTTTTAGGACTCATTACCATCATGTTGCGGGTGAAACACCATCTAAGTGAATTCACATCATTCTGCATATTAACATGCAATTCGGCCATTGTATTGAATTTGTAGAAGAGCGCTGTGTCATCAGCAAAAGCCACTAAGCTACCTCTAAACACACCGTTACATAAGCTATTGATGTAAATTAAAAAAAGCAAACCAGACAACACAGAACCCTGCGGTACGCCGATTTTCAGTTCATCACAAACACTAAGAGAAACTTTCTACTTCTCGTTCTTCTTCTCCTGCTCATTCTGTTCTTTTTTTCTACTTTCTGTGTCTTTCTTCTTTCATTTTACTTTCCCAACTCTTTCTCCTTTTTCTTCTTCTCATTTACTGTTCTTTTACTCCCTCTTTTCCGCCTTCCTTCCCCGCTAATACTCTTCTCTTTCTTCCTCCTCCTCCTCCTCCTCTTCCTCCTCCTCCTCCTCCTCCTCCTCCTCTTCCTCCTCCTCTTCCTCCTTCTTCTCCTCTTCTTCCTCTTCTTCCTCCTCTTCCTCCTCGTTCTCCTTCTGCCCCTCCACCTTTTTCTCCTCCTTCACCACCATCTCCTCCTGCTACTCCTCCTTCCCCCTTATCTCCTCCTCCTCCTCCTCCTCCTCCTCCTCCTCTTCCTCTTCCTCCTCCTCCTCCTCCTCCTCTTCCTCCTCCTCCTTCCCCTTCTACTTCTCCTACGTTTCCTACCCTTCCTCCTTCTCCTACCTCTTCCTCCACCGTCTTCTTGTTTTTCTTCCTTTTCTCCTCCTGCTCTTTCTTTCTTCTCCTCTTTCCCTTCCGGTATCTCCTCCTTCCTCTTTTCCCTTTTTCATTATTCTTCCTCTTTTTCTTCCTCTTCCTCTTTCTCTTCTTCTTCTCCTGTTCTTTCTTCTCTCACACATCAGTAATGCACCCAGGCCATTTTTCTTCACCTAAGCACTACAGCTCCATCAACAATGTACATCATCAAAACGATCATTAGATTAGATTCAGCTTCTGATATCTCTCCTAATAATATAATATTTATTCTATTGTTTGTTTCAGTTTGTGTGTGCGTGTGTTTGATGTGGTCAGTGGCGGCTCGTTGAGGGAATGTGAGGGCGATCAGAAGCAGGTGGTCTGTGTCTCTGCTGTCGGACAGCAACCGCAGTGACCTCTGTGGTCCACATCTCATGGCTACCTCTGCACTTGTCTGCCTCAATATTAAAGCACGTAAGTCACTCAATATATTTGCAAATAGTTTTAAAAGTTGAAATTGTAAGAATGTTTGCTGGGCCAAATCCAGAATTGTTTTGTAATATCAAGTGATAAAATACAGAGTAACCATTAAGTTGCGCACATGTATACATGTTGTTAAATACAGGCTGTGTGCAGGGTTTTTGGTCTTCATTTTTTTCAAGTTTCTTGCAAATCGTCACCCATATCTACAGCGAAGCTGTGACATAGAGGAAATGTTATCTATTGCTGAGATGAAAGATTTTTCTTAAATTTTTTGTGAAAATTCAAAAAGACTCGCGAGAGTTCAAAGTTGAAATTTTTTGATTTTGGGGGGCAATTGATCTATTCTACAAGTGATTTCAAACTTTTGATAAATTTCCTATATCTAAAAGACTCATCAAGGAATACAATGACATACCTTTCATTTCAATCTAACAAATAGTTTTTTCAAAATGAATTTAAAATCAAACTAATTTTTGAAAACCTTACGCATACATCACTGGGAATTTCTTAATGGATGATCCATGCCAAATTTCATAGAAATTGGTCCCCGCGTTCAGCTGTAAATGCGTTATAAACAGACAGAAAAATGCAAAACTATCGATTTGAACAGAAACCTCTTCTTATTTGATCAAAAAATGTTGAGTTTTCTTATATTAGTAAACAAAAAGTCTTCTGCGTTGAGAAAGAATCTGCGTTTTTCAATGGAAGCAGTTTAAAATTGGGAAATTATTTTGTAATCAATCGGCTTTAACTCAATGGAGTTAGCAACTTGTGACCAAAACAGTCTTGCTGGGAAAAGGGAAAAACCGTTACGAAATTTTCTCTCTCGCTCTTATCACGCAACATCATCATTCATCTACGAATTCAAATTTCCCGTTCAAATAAATTTGCAATCCAATTTTTTTCTTTTAAAATTCGTTTCTCCCGTGACCTAAGTCAGTTCCCATCAATTTCTCTAGTCGCGAAATATTTATTTACAACTTATTTCTGGAATCTGCAATGTTTGAAACTTTTCAATTGTAATTGAAAACTTTTTCCCTCCCTCGAATTTTATCGGACGGTGTGAGTGTTGTGCTTTAAGTTGGGCTAATAAATTTTCAACCGATGCGAAATTTTATCGGACAGTCTGAATGCTGTGCTTTACGTTAAGCTAATAAATTTTCAGCGACCTGTCAAAGTCTTCTGTATCAATTATTACATGTTTAATATTACATTTTTCCGTGCGCAACCCTAATTGACCTCGGTGCATTACTTTTAGTTTTATTTATTGTTTGAAAATTCTGAATTTCTTAAATGGCATTTGTTTGAAAACTTCAGTCACAACTGTGAAGCCAACTTATATCTACCTTAAAACAACCCCTAAAGCTGTAGGTACACAATCCTCAACATCTTTCTTATACTAGCAGGTTGCCGGATTCAGTTGAATTGAGACATCTAGAACTTTACATAACTTAATAGTTTAATAGTTTCTTCTTTGTTATCACTGTTCTTCTTTTTCTTCTTTCTTTTCTCCATCTTCTACTTCCTCCTTTTCTTCCTTCCCCTCCTCCACCGCCTCCTGCTCCTGATCCTCCTCCTCGTATTCTACTTCTTCATCCTCCTCCTCGTATTCTACTTCTTCATCCTCCTCCTCCTCTTCCTTTTTCTTCTCTTCCTCCTCCTCCTTCTCCTCCTCCTCCTCCTCCTCCTTTTCCTCCTCTTCTTGCTTCTCTTCCTCCTCCTCCTCCTCCTATTCCTCTTCCTCCTCCTCCTTTTTCTACTCTTCCTCCTCTTCCTCCACCTATTCCTATTGTTCCTGCTCCTCTTCCTCATCCTTCTTCTCCTCCTCCTCTATTCCTATTCTCCCTCTTTCTCCTCCTCTTCATGTTTCTATTCTTTCTCCTCCTCCTTCTCTTCCTATTTTTCCTGCTCCTCTTCCTCATCGTCTTCCTCTTTCACCTCCTAATTCTCTTCCTCCATCCACCTCTCATTCCTCTTCCTATTTCTTCTCCTATTCCTCTTCCTGTTCCTCTCCCTCTTCCTTCTCTTCCTCCTTATTTTTCTACTTTTCTTCCTTTTTTCCCGCCCATCTTCCTCGTGCTTCTCCTCCTCTTCTTCTTCCTGATCCTCTTCCTCATCCTTATCATATTCCTATTCCTCTTCCTCCTCTTTTTCCTCTTTTCCTTCTCATCCTCCTCCCCTTCCTTTTCCTCCTCCACCTCCTCCACCTCCTCAGCCTCCTAGTCAATTATATAATTGTGTTAGTTCTATTCTCTGTCGACGAAACTAGCTGGAGAATAAAGGATCGAATGAGGTGGAGAGGAGGAAGGAGAAGAATGATAATAACGAGAATTAGAAGAATAAAAATAATAAGAAGAGCACAATAATGAACTGAACGGAGCACCACCAATAGCAGAGATTGAATAAACCAAGAAATAATGGGGTTGGAAAGGTACTTGATTTGATTTGAACGGGCAAGAACAGTATCAAGTGGTAGAACATTGTACTTTGGTCAAACAATATGAAATCATTCCGATTTTTTTTCTCTCTCTCCCTTATTAATAGTTGAAACATTTTGGGATATGTTCCAAGATGGAGCTTGGATACATACAGAAATTATTTAGTCTTTGTGTGAATCTAAGCTTAATGCTACTCACTCGCTCTCTTGTCACTTTCTCGCCCATTCACTCTCTCTCTCACACACTCACCCACTCTCTCACTATCGCTGTCTCACTATCACTGTCTTTCTAAAACTCTTTTGTTTTCAGTGTGTTTTTCATTGCCCAGTCAACTCGATATAATAAAAATAATGTTAATGTGAATCGGAAGAGATGTTCTCTCAATTGTAGAAAGAGGGGTGAGAGGAGTAGGAAGAAGAAAAAAGAGAAGGAGTGTGAGGATAAGGAAGAAGAAGAGGATTTAGAGAAGAGGAGAAAGATGTAGAAAAAGAGAAAAGAAGGAGAAGGAGTAGAAGGCGGAAGTCGCGAAGGAGGAGAAGGAGATTTAGGAAGTAGGAGGAATGAGATGGTAGAGGAATAAAATTAGGAGAAGGAGGGTGAAGATAAAGAAGAAGAGAAGTAGGAGAGAAGTATGAGTAGTAGGAGGAGATGGTGGAGGGCTAAAAAGGATAGGAAAGAAGGAGGAGGTGGAAAAGAAGTAGGAGGAGAAGTAGGAGGTGGAGTCGAACTAAGAGAAGGAGGAGGAGGAGGAGGAGGAGGAGGAGGAGGAGAAGGTGGAGGAGAAGGAGGAGGAGGAGGTTAAGGAGGAGGACGAGGTTAAGGAGGAGGACGAGGAGGAGGTTGTAGAGGACGGGGGATGAAATAAATGAAGAAGTAAAAGATGAATACAAGAAGAAATAAATGTAGATGAAGAAGGGTTAGAAAGAAAACACAAATCAGATGATCTAGAGGGAGGAGGAGGGTATGGAGAAAGGAGCAAAAATAAGAAATATTGGAGAAGGAGGAAGGAGATGAAAAATATAGGAATTAAGAGAAAAATCATGAGGAGTAGAAGGGGGATAAGAAAGAGGTGAAGGAGAAAGAGAAAAAGAAAAGAAGAGAAGTGAGAGAAAAGTAGGTGGGATAGGTAAGGGAGGTGGAGCATTTAAAGAAGAAGGAGGAGGTGACTATGACGAAGATGAGAAAGAGAAATTATGTCAAAGAGAGGTTGAAAGGAGAGGTGGAGCATTAAGAAGCAGAAATTGAAGAAAAAGAGGTATAAAAAGTAGAAAAGAAGAAGAAGAAAGAGGAGGAAGAGGAAGAAGAGGAAGAGGAGAAGGAGAAGGAGAAGGAGAAGGAGAAGGAGAAGGAGAAGGAGAAGAATGTGAAGATGGAGAAGGTTAAGAAGGAGAAGAAGTTGAATGAGAATGAGGAGGATGAGAAGGATGAGAAAGAGAAGAAGGAGGAGGAGGAGAAGAAGGAGTTGGAGAAGGAGAAGGAGGAGGAGGAGAAGAAGGAGTTGGAGAAGGAGAAGGAGGAGGAGGAGAAGGAGAAGGAGTAGAAGGAGGAGAAGAAGAAGAAGAAGAGAAGTGGGAATCAATGGAGTATGAGTAGAATGTTGAGGAGGAGGGAAATAGGAGCAGTATTATGAGGAGAAGGATAAGTAGGAGGAAGAAGAATAGGAGGAGGAGGAGGAGGAGGAATAATAGGAGAAGGATTAAACAGTCTAGAATAATTTTCTCCACTCTCTTCCTTTCCCTGATATAAGCCAGAGCTTACTTGGCAACGCTCTGAGTGGTCACATCCTTTGTTTAGGGCCCCAGTAGTGCAACTAAAACTTTTGACAGTGTATTGACATAAATATATTTTTATTCTCTCTCTCACACACTCTCTCTCTGTCTCTCTTTTTGCTCAATTTTTGTTCAAACTTCGCCGTTTTATGTGAATGCATCCCTCAGATACTTATTACGAACATTTGCTTTACACATAAGACCATTGAGCATATTTTCAATCTTATGTTTTTTTTAAGTCTACAGTCTGTGTGATGTTAACATAGCAGGCTTAATTAATAGTAGATAAGTGGTTGGTTAGTTGAATTGAATGTTATAAGTTGTGTAAGTTATTGATACAGTTTATACCGGCCTCGGTTTTATCGGTCCTCGGTTTATCCGGCCACTTCTCGGAAGTTCATATTCTTATCTGAATTCATAACAGTTTTATGTTAATTACTTGACCACTTTTTCCTATACAGTAAATAAATTTATATTTGTTTTACAAACAAGCGTATTTTTCTAAAAATTAATCACAAGAGGAAGAAAAAGAGGGTGCTGTAGAAGATGAAGGAGGAGGAGAAGAAGAAGTAGAAGAATATGAAGAACTAGAAGGTAATGAAGGAGATGAAGAAGGATTAGAAGGAGAGGAAGAGGAAGTGTAAGCAGATGTAGGATAAAAGAAGGAGAAAAAGGAAAAGGAGATAAGAAGAAGGAGGAGAAGGCGAAAAAGAAGAAGATGATGAAGAAGAATGAGAAGGAAAGGAGAACGCTGTGTTGAATGATCAAAGACCTGAAATGCATTCAAATAAGAAGAAATCTTTGACTTCTCTAGGTAGAGTCTGGCTTGCTCTGGGAATTTGGAAAGGAGCTTGGGGACATTTTAGTGTCACAAAAATCACGGCTGACACCTGCAAAAGGAGGGGTGCCCGAACCCTCATGTCACATCTTGCAAATGTGCAAAGAGGTCATGAAAGAGGATGGGTGAGTAGAAAACAGATGGTAAGGGAACGAGGAGGGGTGAAATGAAATTTTCATCACTTGAAATACTTTGGTTGAACCTCTCAAAAATAATTGATAACTTAGGTAGATTAAGCACACATAATATTTTCTATATAATAGAGATATTTTGATATTTGATATTTATTTATTACATCTTACGTTGTCAGGTCTAGTAAGGTTCACAATCATATATTCGACCTTCAGACTCAAAAAAGATCTCATTTGGATTATGAGGAAAATGAGGTATATGAGACCTAGTTTCAAGAGTCTAGAATCTTTCTTTCTAGATCTAGGGTATAGACGGACGAACGGACAACGGCACGATTCCAATAAGGCCCTGTCGGGTCCCTAATAATTCAAAATATATGTAGTTTAAGCACTCATATTTTGTAAAATAATAAATAATTAGCATGCTTCACTTGGATAAAACGAGTAGAAATAAAGAACGAAATATACCACAAACGGTCTGTGGTGAATAAAATTCTGGCCAGAGAAAATTATCGTACACAAGCCAGACAACTAACAGTGAACGAAAAATTATCGTACACAAATCCAGGCTACCAAGAATGAAGGAGATAATGTGTTGTATATATTATAAGGGGTCAGACATAATAAATCATCGCTGTTTTTAATACTAATATAGCTAGCTGGCTATGCAAATCAGAGTTGAGAAAATTGTGGACTGTATGCTAATAATAATTTTCAAATATCGCGCTCCTCACAGACACAATAGAAATAGAATAGTTTCGATTGTTCTCGTCTGATAAAAGAAGGCTTATGTTGGGTTAGATTAGAAGGAGGAGAAGGAGCAGAAAAAAGAAGAAGGGAAAGAAAATAGAAGGAAAAGAAGATGAGTAGAAGAAGAAGGGAAGAAAGCGATAAAAGGAGAAGGAAAAGATGAGGGAGTAGAAGAAAAAGAAAATGTGGAAGGGAAAGAAGTAGTAGAAAGAGTGGAAGAAGATAAATAAAGGGGAAGAAGAGAAAGAGAAGATAAAGAAATGGGAGGATAAGAAAAAGAAGAAGAAGTTGAACGAGGAGTACAAGAAGAAAAAGCGAAAAAAGAATATGTAGAACGAGAAAAAAACAGGGATTAGAAGAAGAAAAAGAAGGGAAAAGAGAAAAACAAGACAGGAGAGAAATAGTGAGTAGAGAAGGAAAATAAGAAAAAAGAAAAACGATAAGAATAAAAAGAAGGAAAAAATAAAAAATGGAGAAGAAACAAGAGTAGGAAAAGGAAAGGAGAAGAAGAAAGATACTTTCAGCATGAGTTACACATGAAATTTTTCGTACAGTTGTTGCACCTGGAGTATGACAAAGTCAGCTGGAGTGTGGCAAAGTAAAATAGTGCAGGAATCAGCTGTTTGTGTACTATAAAAATTAGTGCATAAATAGCCGCTTTGTTAGATAACTGTAGGAAAATTAATATCTTCTATAAAGAAGTAGAAAGTGAAGGATACGTAAAAAGAGAAGAAGAAGAAGAAGAAGAAGCAGCCGCAGTGAATGCTTTAAAAGAGAAAGATCCTCTGCCCCTCATAATTCAATGATAAATCTATGAAATTGTTGCTCTTAAAAAAATAGTAGAATTGAAAACAGATTTGAGTCATAACCGTTGCACCCATAACCCTCCCATTGGAAAATCCCTTGGAAAATCCACCTAAGTAGGTTTTTATCTTGAAGAGGTAATCCTCCCCCACTAGACACAAGAGATCGGAAAAATCTGTTAGCTGGGAAGTTTTCATATTACCATAATAACGTGGTAGGGGGGAAAATTGCATACCTAAATGACCCACTTTACAAACTGATATGGAAAGCCCGGAAAAACTATTTTAAAGACGGGAGGAAAACTTTTAATGCTCGTGAAAATGCAGGAAGGATTGGATGGACATAAATCATTTCGGTACTGATCATCTGTTTGGCCATTTTTATCGTTTTCTTTCGTCTCTTCTTTTCACTGTTTTTCGCTTTTTCATCTCATCTTTCTTCCTCTTTTCTTATTTTCTCCTCCTCCTTATTCTTCCTCTCACTCAGTATTTTTTTTGTTTCGTTCTCTCATTTCTACTCCTTTTTTATTCTTATTCATTTCCTCCTTCTTATTCATCCTTTTTTCCTTCTCAGTTTTCTTCCTCTTGTCTTTCTTAAACTTCTTCTTCTCTTCTTCCTTTTTCTCCGCACCCAGTTGTTTTTTGTTTCCTTTTCCAACTCCTACTTTTTTCTCCTTATTTTTCCTTCTATTCTACATCTTCTTCTTTCAATTCTTCTCTAGTTTTACTCCTCCTTTTCTTTTTATTGCTGTTTCTCCTTTACTTCATCTCCTGCAACCTCTTTCGCCTCTATTTTTCCTCCTCATCTTACTCTGGCTTCTAATTCTTTGAATCCCCCACCATCTCTCACCTCCTTCTTCCTCTGTTAGTGCTCTTCTTCTAATTCCACTCCTCTTCTCCCCTCTCTTAACCTCATCCTTTTTGTTCTTCTTCGTCTTTTTTCTTGTTTTCTCATTATCGTCCTCTTCCTACTGCTCCTTCAACCTTGTTTTCTCCTTCTTTTTTTCATCTTCTTTTTTTAATTTTTATTTCCTCATCCTTCTTATTCTTCTCACTCACTCTTTTACTATTTTTCTCTTCTTCTCCTTGTTCTCCTCCTTCTTCTACTACTTCTTGTTCTCCCCCTATTTTTACTTTCTCACTCTCTTGTACTGTGTCTATCCCTTTTATTCTTACTTCAACTTGTTCTATTTTCTTTTCTTTTTTTGGTATTCCATTTCAGCTCCTCTTTCCCCGTATCATCCTCCTCACTCTTTCCCTTAGTTTTCCTCCTCTTTTTCCTTCCCTTTTTTCTTGTTCTCATTCTCCTTCTCTTTTCACTTCTTCTGCTATCATGTTTCCTTCTTTTTCTCCTCATCTTATTCCTTTTTTTCATTTTCTCCTTGTTTTTCCAGTCTTGATATCTGACTCCTGCATTAAAACTCGAAACCCTTTATTGTCTTCGCCATTTTAAAAGTGATACCCAATCCCCATCAACATTATTCCAAATAATTCAAAATAAAACCCTCACTAGAAGCATTATTTGCTCATTTTTCTTGAAATGTGACACCTGCCTGAATAATACATGCACTTTTGTAGGCGGGAATTTCAAAATAGAAGAATAATTCATGTCCAACTTGAGGATGACATCTTATACGCAAAGATCATCTCACAACCTACGTTTACTTTTTAAATTTTATTCATTTCTTTCAAAGCTAAAAATTCCGCACACTCTCTGGCTCTCACGCTCTCTTTCTCACTCTCTTGTTTTCTCTCTCTCTCTCTCTCTCTCTCTCTCTCTCTCTCTCTCTCTCTAGGATAAGCCTAGTGACAATTAACAAATAAAAATATCTATCTATCTATCTATCTCTCTGGGGATAATACCCTAAGAATACCTAATCATCATCGTACTACCATCTATACAAAATCATTTATTGTAAGTGCTTGTCGTGCTTGGAATGTACTTCCAAATTCCATCAGGTGCATTGAGAGTCGAGCGGGCTTTATCTCATCATTAAGGAAATATCTCATGGAGAAAATGACTGCATCTATCCAAACCTAGAGCAACTGCATGAAACCACAAAAACATTCACCTTCTTTACATATAATATTTTTTTATAGATTATTGAAAATTGTCTCATCACTCATCACAATTCATCTAAGAAAACTTGTATAGAAACAACTATTTTAAATTATCTCTTCTTTTCATCATCCATTACCATTATCATAATTAATTTCTTTTAAAATTCATAGTTTATAATTATTCTTTATTTTCATCTTAATTGCATACCAGCTACTTTTATAATAAGCTCTTTTTATACTGTAACAAAAATAACTGCAACTAAATTCAAATAGAACAACTCTCTCTTAAACTTTACTGGTTAAGTGTCAAGAATGGACGAATCCTTGTCCAAACTTCGCCATTTCATGTAATTGCATCACTTAGATTGTCATTACTGTAATTAATATCATACAAATGAGATCATTGTACATAATTCTTTGCACTATAAAAATAGTATTTTCTGAGTTCACTACTGTATAACCCGTAAGGGTCTCCCCACCACGAAAAGCCATACGAATTTACTTTACTTTACTACTGTATATATCTATGTGATGTTGTTAATTTTGATTTTAACCATTCATAATATGCAAATTTGTAAATTTACATGAATAAAGAGATATAATCTAATCTAATCTAATCTCTCTCTCTCTCTCTCTCTCTCTCTCTCTCTTTCTCTCTCTCCTCTATCTGGTTAAGTGTCAGGAATGAACGAATATTTGTCCAAACTTCGCCTTTTCATATAATTGCAACTGTTAGATTGTCATCACCGTAGTTAATAATTATCATTAAGATAATACAAATGAGATCATTGTACACAATTTCCAGCACTATAAAAATAGCATTTTTTGAGTTACTATAGTATCTAAATGATAATTTTGATTTTAGCCATTTAGATGCATATCTGTAAATTTACATGAATAAAGAAAGATAGTGTAATCGAATACTCTCAACTACTAGTTTTTTGTTCTCTTTTCGTTTCTTCTTGTTCTTCTTTCTCTCTTTCCTTTCGGCTTCGCAACATATTCATTTCCTTCTCCTCCTCATTCACCTTCCTTTTCTCCTACTCCCTTTTTTCCAATACTACCTTTTCCTGCTTGTACTTATTCATTTCTTTTTTGTCTTCCTGCTCTCCTCCTCCAACTGTTCTCACCATTTCTACTTCTTCCTCTTCATCTCCCACTACTTCTTTATAACCTCTTCCTCCTCCTAGTCCTCCTCCTCCTCCTTCTCCTCCTAGTCCTCCTCCTCCTCATCCTCCTAGTCCTTCTCCTCCTCCTGCTAATTCTCTTTCTGTTCCTCCTCATTCTCTTCCTCCTTCTCCTATTTCTCAATTTTTCTGCTTCTTTTTCTTTTCTCTTCTTCTTCTACTACTACTACTTCTTCTTATTTTCTTCTTCATCTCCTCCTCTTTATTTATTTATTTAACTAACATACAATCAATAGTATATTCATAGTTTTTTTTCTCTTACTTATATCTTGTTTTCTTGAGTATAATATTCAAATTCAAATTTATTAAAAAATCAATCAATCAATTACAAAATAAAACAAAATATTAGTAGTTTATGCAACGATTTTATTTTGACCCTTATTAAGGCACGAGTTAGATGTAAGTTATAACACGAGCGAATGCGAGTGTTATAAATATCTCACGAGTGCCTTAATGGCCAAATAAAATCGTTGCATACACTATTTTATCTACGACCACTAGTATACATTTAATTAAAACAATTTCATTTTACCTGTGACTGTCAGAGATACCTAACCTCTCATCTCATATATGAGAAGTTATAGTAGATTGTTAGGTTAAAGTAGCTGGTGTAGCAGTTTGATGAAATAAGCTGATAGTTTCACAATATTGAATTACGATATTGATTCCATCAAAAATGCTTCTGATTGGTCCAGAACCCGTGTTATAATGTAGAACCTGTACTATAATGAGCTCTTTATGCAACGGGTCTCAAAAATCATTTCGAAAAGACAGCTGTTTTGGCATCAATTGTGAAACTGTAATGTATACATTATGACATGGTCGTAGATAAAATATATTTCATTTCATTTCAATGTTAATACAACAGGCTATTGCTCAAAATGCTTTTCACAAAATTTCAAAGTAGAATCAAAATTTTAGGTTAGGTCTGTCTCATTAGAAAATTTCACCTTGAAGCACAATAATTCACGAGTCTTGTGCAGAAAAATAATATTAATTTTTATTGCACTATTACTGTCCAAAAAAAGTTGATACAATCTTGAACTTTGAGATTTTTGAGCCATACTTCCATATCAGTTACACTATTTACCATAGTTACAATATCATTTTTATAAAAAAATGAGTGATATATATTATTCTTCTCCTTCTTCCTCTCCTCTTTCCCCTTTTTCTAGCTCTCTAAGCGTTCTTTACAATCAGACAATTATTGCAATGAGTCAATCAATCCATGCCTACCTACCTTCCTAACACACTCTCGCTCCCACGCTCTCCCTCCAACTCTCTCTCTCTTCCACAGACTCTCACGATCACTAACTCTTTCTCTCTCTTTCTCTCTCTCTCTCTGTCACTCTCTCTCTCTCTCACAAACTATCTCCTCCACCCAACTATTGCACAAAGGCGTGATACGTCACAATTTTTACAAAGTGGTCTTAGTCACGTAAATCGCCTAAAATTTGCCTTTCAGAAAAATTCGGAACTGTCTCATAAGTTTCCCGGCTTTTCTCCTTTTAACAGTAGTTTTCTTTTCTTTCTCTGTCAGTTTCCTTGTCCTAATTTTGGCTTCCGTTCGTTATGCTTGTATTAATTTATTCCCGTACATAATTCATTTACATTTCTTCTTGTTCTATTTATTATACTCCTGACTCCTTTTTCTTTTGCCTTGCTTTTTCTTTCTCCTGCTTTCTCTCTTTTTTATTCTTCTCTCCTGTTTTCCTCTTTTCCCCCCTGCTTTCTCTCCTTTTTCTTTTTTTGGAAAATGAAGCCTCGGTAATGAGTTGGTGATTGATGAGTTGGACCTACAGTTTTAGGTGGGTTCCGAAACACCGGGAAGTGATTTTCCAACAGAGAGCAGTGTCTTTTTTGCTGGCCAATCAGGTTTCTTCCCGTGTTTTGTCTTCTACTTCTTTTCCTGGCTCTTTTCCTTCTTCTTCTTCTTTCTCCTTTGGCTCCTTCTGTCCGCTTCTTGCTCTTCTTATTCTACTCCGTTATTATTAGACCTCTTCATTTTTCTTTCCCTTGATTTTCTCCTACTTCTTTGTCTTCTTTTGTCTACTTCTTGATCTTTTTCTTTTCCTTCATTCTTCCATTTCTTCATTTTCTCTTCCATATTTTTACTCTTTTATTTTTTCTTCGTCTGTTTGTTTCTTACTCTTTTTTTCTTCGATATTCTTCTACTTATTTTTCCCCTCCATTTCTCCTCCTGTTTTTCTTATCCTTCTCCATTCTTCTTATTCATCTTCCCGCGTTCATATTCTCCCTCATGCTCTTTTTTCTTCTTCTCCTTTCCTTTCACCTTCTTCTTCTTACATTCTCATTTTTCCTGCACCTCCTCTTTCTCCTTTACCTTTATTCTTCTTATTTTCTTCTGTTTCTTCTTTCCCTTTTTTTCTCCTTTTCTTCTTCATCTTCAACGTATTCATTCAGCATTTTCATCTTTCTGTTTCATCTTCTTTCTCTCCCACTTCTTTTCTCTTTTCTCCTTCATTTTCGTCTTTTCTCTTCTCCTTCGTTTTCCTCTCCATTTACCTCGTCTTCTACTCCTTGTTCGTCATCTTCTTCTCCTCGTGCTTCATCTCCTATACCTTCTCATATTTCTTCTTTATATTTTTCCTCGTCTCCTCTTTTTTCTTCATATTCCTCTCCTTTCTTTGCCTTCTTTCCTTCTTACTATTTCGTCCCCTCTCCCGTATTCTTCTTCATCGTATTCATACTACATTTTTCTCTTCCTGTTTCTTCTCCTCCCACTCCTGTGACTTAGTTTTCTTTTCGTCCTTAATCTTCCTGTTTCTTCTTCTCATTTTCCTTCTTCCTCGTCTCCTGTTTTTCTTTACTTTCTTCTCCTGCGTATTGCCCTACTTCTCATTCTCTCTTTTTCTCCTGATCCTTATTCTTCCTTTCTCTCTTCTTTTTCGCTTCCTCTATCATGTCCCGGCTTCTCCTTTTCCTCTTTTCCTCTACCTTCTTCTCTATCTTTACTCCTCCTTCTGCTACTTCTTCCTGCTCCCTTTTCTTCTTGTCCGCTTTTACTCCATCTCCTCTTCCACTTGCTTTTCCCCTATTCCTTCTTACTTATTCACTGCTTTTCTTACTTATTTTTCCTCTTCTTCTTTTTCTCCATTTTCTCCTCCACCTGCTTCTTCCCCTACTCCTTCTTCTTTTTCTCCTTATTTTTCCTCCTGTTTGGTTCCTCTTTTTCCATCTCCTCCCCCTTCTACTTCATCCTCTACTTAATCTCCTACTCTCCCCCCTGCTACTTCTTCCACCTCTTCTTCCCCTTATTTTTCTCCTCCTCCCCCTTTTCTTTCCCCCCTTTCTCCTATCCGAATAATTTACATTTCGCCTAGTAATGGACAAATTGGTCTCGCTTAGTTTTCTGCGTTACTAGTGCTGTGTCATGTTTTGGCAATTTTTTAATTTACGACATGAATTTTTCTCCTGGCTTCGTGTTGTTAAAAAAGTGAACTTGAAGTAAGATTTATTTCTCTACTTTTGAAATAGAAATTTCTCGTGTAAACTGGTGCCACACTGAGCGTGGAGACGTGATCAAATGAATGACTAAATTTAGCTCACAGCAGGGGCATTCCAGATTTCCCCCCCAGGTTGATATCTACTAAAAAAATAGGTGAAGTGATAGCCGAGTGCCGTAGTAGGTATCTGTTCAATGAGAGATAAGCTACGAATCTCCTGGGCGCTCTTTGTAAAGGTGACCGATTGGATTGGCCAGCAAAAAAGACTGTTCTCTGCTGTAAAATCACTTCACGGTGGTTCGGAACCCACCTAAAACTGTAGGTCCAGCTCATCAATCACCATCATCCAACTCATTACCCACGCACAGGTCTCAGACCTATGTGGGCTTCATCCTAAAAAAAAGTAGGATTAGGAGTAGGAGGAGAAGTAGAAGAAGGTATTGAAGTATAATAAGATCAAGGGGAAGAAGCTGAAGAAGAAGAAGAAGATGTAGAAGAATAAGAGAAAGAAGAAGTAAGAGGTTTAGAAGGAGGGGAAGATAAAAACATGCAGAAAATGCAGAAGAAAAAAAGAAGAATTATGGCCAGTAGAAGGAGACAATGATGAAGAAGGATAAAGAGGTGATAAATAAAGAGTAGTAGAACTAGAATGAAGAAGTGAGACGAAGAAGTAGAAAACGAAGAGGATGAAGGAGAAGAAGAAGATGATGATGATGATGATGATGATGATGATGATGATGATGAGGGGAAGGAAACTGTGATAATTGTTGAAAATTTAGAGAAGAATGGAGACAGAAGTAGAAGAAGAAAAGATATGGACAAAGAAGTCAATAAAAGAACCAATTGCAAATGTCTGTAGTTTTTCATTGACATTTTTCCATGAAGCGGAAACGAATTTTTCCATGATCTGGAAGAATAAAATGGAATTTTCCATTGAGTTTTCAATGGTGTGGAAAATTAGCTGGTCTAAGCCAACTGCTAGATAGTTATTGGTGGAGAAACAAATGCTATCGTCTGAGGAAATCTGGAATTTTACAAGTTCTGAATATTCTAGCTAGTGGAAACTGTCCGCTAAAGTTTGGTTTTGATTTATTTGGATTATTATATCGTATAGGTGTCTCAGGAAAACGATTATATTAGTTGATGCCAGACTAGCAGGTTACCTGATTCAATTGAATCTGGATTTCTGGTAGGTGTAATAACCTATCTACATATAATATTCAATTGTCTCTTTTTTCTTAACCCTCTTCTTCTTCATCTTCTTCTCTTACCCCCGGTTGCACAAACGTCCCTTCATTATGATGGTTCATCATTCGTAACACTTTTATACATAGCTACTATGTGAAAGCACATGATTATATCTATATACATGCTAGCTTTCGTATGATCTATATATTATGAATGGTGGAGCACATACCTACTATAAATAATGTAAAAAGTGGTACCATCATTCACGCATATGCGCCATCTTGTTATAACTCAACATAACCTAAAGCGAGCCTTATTTTAATGGCAGCTGATAGTCACTGATGTTTGTATAATTTTAAAAGTTAATTTACTCTCCAAACCATATAAGAACTATATAACTAATAATACGATTTTTCTGCAGTTGTTCAACAAAGCGGCTATTTATGCACTCATTATAGTACGAAAAACAGCTGATTCCTGCACTATTTTACTTTGCCGCACTCCAGCTGACTTTGCCGCACTCATTTCACTTTGTCGCACCACATGTGTATCAACTGTAGGAGAAATTAATGTGTAACTCAGGCTGAAAGTAACTTTGCTACACTCGAGAAACTATTCCACACTCGCCTGCAGCTGATGAAGCAAAGGGATACTTTGCACACTAGTTACACAAATAACTATTATTCACATTATAACGAATTATTCAATTTTCTTTGTAGTGGCGAAGGTGATATAGTGGAAGGTATTCATAATGAATAATAAGACGTAATTGTCACAATCAAATTTATTAAAAATATCAAGAAACTTGTTTCGGTCGTTATACCATTATCAATCTCAAACAAATTAAAACTAAAGCACAGAGTATCTCAATATATACTAAACATAAAACGATGCTATTGGCCTCTTTCTCTTTTAAAAAATAAAAAAAATAGAAGCTCACTGAAATGCAGTCAAAGTCAACCGAGAATTCTAGCCAATTTTAAAATCAGTACTTTCGTGTCTTTCTCGGTTGACCTTGACTGTATTTCAGTGAGCTTCAATTTTTTATTTATTTTTTTTATTTTAAATTGTTTCAATTTCAGCCTAATTGTGTATTGTTCTTGTTTGTTGCTTTCTACATGTTCATGGCTTTTAGTTCTTGATTTGATTCTTATTTTTGATTGTTGCTCCTCCCACCAGAGGGCGTGGGCGGAAAACCTGTTATGGCCCTCAGCCAATCACAACCTTCAATGAAGGTCAGCCTCTTTGTTGCTTAGCCAATAGTATCATTCCATGTTGAGTACATATTAAGCTACTCTGTACTTTAGTTTTAGTTTGTTAGAGATTGATAATGGTATAACAACCGAAACTAGTTTCTCAATGTTTTTAATAAATGTGGTTGTGACGATTTCGTCTTATTATTCATTATTCAACTAATTTATATACAATATTTCAAGCTCAACTGATCTCGGAATTTGAAAGTTTTAGTTGACTGTTGGCTGCATTGTAATCTACTGTAGTATTCATATAACTTGGCAGCGTATAGAAGATGGAAGGACTTGCTACATCTGAATCCAACTGCTGCCAAGTTATATGAAAACTACAGTAGCTATCATTGCTCGAATAACAAAACACTTTTATAACAAGTAATGACTCACTGTAATACTGGATAATCATTCAGTATAAAAATGAGCCATTATTTGATGTGTTGAGTATTTTGATTATTTGTTGAGTAATCGTATTCAAATCTGATAGATTACTGCCTAATATAAAAGTGTTTCGAATTATGAACCACCATAATGATTGGAAGTTTGTCCTTTTTCCGCTTTTTCTTCTTCTTCTTCTTCTTCTTCTTCTTCTTCTTCTTTTATCATTTCTAATATTTCAATTAAGTATAATCAAAAGTAATTACTAAGTAAATGATATACAAATTCAATCAATATTGTTTAATCAACATCTGAAATCTAATTTGAGAAATCAGCTGTCTCACAAATAGAAAACACAGCCTTGCTGATGTGATACAGAGAGACCTTTTGTGTAAAACAAACAAGAAATAGACTACACAAACTGAATCAAGGGATAGGTCTGATATTTGTGTTTAATTTTTTGATGGTGATTATCATTGAGTGCATCGAGTATGTTCCTCTGTGCGAGCAACCTTATTCTTGGGTGTGAGGTTTACTGTTCACACAACTACTATTATTTACTGTGTGAACCGTGAACTCCTTTAGGAATTGGAATTCAGGGAAGTTGTGATTTTCTGTCACATAACAGATCATTGTCAAGTAAATCCTTGCGAGAGATCATTGTCAAGTAAATCCTTGCAAGAGACGAGCGACCTATTGGAACAAATTCAGGAGAATGCTGGAAGAAGGAGGGTTGAGTGAAAAAAAAACAAGAATAAGTAGTAGTAGAAGAAGAAGAAGAAGAAGAATAAGAGAGCTGATGAAGAGGGCAGAGGAAGAAAGCGGAAGAAGAATCTGAAGAGCAATGGAGGGGTGAGTGATGAAGAAGCCGAAGAAAAAGAAGAAGAAGAAGGAGAAGAAGAATTTAAAACAAAAGGCCGTGAATATGTCTTCGGAGCTCTTGAGAGTTCATTTTAGATTTCAACAAAGATCGTAGCTTCTTGTCAAATGTAGTGAACGCTGTTTAGTTGTAAATCTTTTAGGGCAGAATATATTTGAATCGCGGTGTTGCTACTGAAGAAGTGTAGGAGGATGTGACGAAGAAGAGGAAGGAGAAGGAAGAGGAGGAGGTGATGGCGAAGTAGGAGGAGAATACAGAAGGAGGACAAGAAAGAGGAAATCGAGGAAAGAGAAGGAGGAAATGGAAGAGAAGACGAAAGAGAGAAGAGAAAATAGAAGAAGAAAAGGAGGAAAAGAAGATTATGTTGAAGAAAAGGAGAAAGCTCGTAAGAGTAAAAGTAATGTAGAAAATGAAAATAATAGCAAACAAGTGGAAGGGGAGGACGAAACAGCATAAGATTGAGAATGAGAGGGAGAAGGAGATTCAGATTCAGATAACTTTGAGGGAGAAGGAGAAAGAGGAAAAATATAAGGATTCGGAGGAGGAAGAGAAAAAGAAGAAGATGAAGAAGAGCACTAGCAGAAGGAGAGAAAAAGGAGAAAAACAAGAATAAAAATAACAGAAGGGATTCTTATCTTTGACACATGATAGTTTCTTATGGCTGTGTGTAGGGTTTTCGGCTATAATTTGTTTTCGTAGTTTCTTGTATTGAATATTATTAGAACTTTGAAATGTTATGTATTGCTGAGAGGTTAATCCAATACCAACACATCAATTTGGCTTCAGAAGAAAACACTCTACAATTGAACAATTTCACTGAATAACAGATATTATAGAAAAATCACTGGGAGGGAAGTATATTTATTCTGCTATTTTCCTAGATGTTGCTCAAGCTTTTGACAAAGTTTGGCATGATGGTCTTCTTCAGAAACTAAACTCGTTTTCGCCAAAAAGTATGTGGAGTTGATCACTTTTTATATATCAGACTATATATCTTATATTTATAGTAAAGCAGAATGACGACTATTCTAGCCTGAGAGGAATCAAAGCAGGTGTTTTGAAGGTAGCGTTCTAGGACCCATTCTGTATCATTTGTACACTTGCGATATTCCACAATCTGATGGCATCACAGTTGCAACATTTGCCAATGATACTGCTTTGCTGACTTCAGGGGCCAGTATTCAAGAAACATCTGACACTCTCCAAGAAGCTGGTAATCAATTATGCCAATGGGAAAAAATGGAGGATAAAGCTGAATGAATCGAAATCACTGTTCAACGATTTCACAAATAGAAAGATTACAGAACGAATCAGCATCAATCTAGATAGGTATAGAATTCCTTGTGAAAATACTGCAAAATATTCTAACTTTCTTTGTAGTGGTGAAGGTGATATTGTGGAAGATATCCATAATGAATAATGAGACGAAATCGTCACAACCAAATATAGACATACTAGTTTCGGATGTTACTCATTATCAATCTCAGACAAACTGAAACTAAAGTACATAGTAGCTTAATATATATTCTATACACGGAATGATACTATTGGCTAAGGGATAGGCTGGCCTTCATTGACGGTTTTTGATTGGCTGAAGGCCATAACAGGTCACGCCCTCTGGTGGGAGGAGCAACAAGCAAAAATAAGAATCAAATCAAGAACTAAAAACATAAGTAAATTAGGCTAGAATTGAATCATTTAACTTAGAAAATTGAAGCTCATTGAAATGCAGTCAAGGTCAACCTAGAAAGAAACGAAAATGTCGTTATTGAAATGTAGGTCAGAATTATGATGAAACCAAGTTAGTTGTATTGAATTGATTAAAATTAATTTGATCATTTAAACTAGTATTGAAATCGCTTTTTACAAACCTGGTTATCTCCAAAGCTTCTAAAATGTTAAATTGTCTGCCTTTGCCAATCAAATGCAGAAATTCAACATTTCCTTTAGCCTTGAACTTGTGTCCATTATTAATGAGATGCTCTGCAAAATTTGAGTCTCCTTTTTGGGTTTTCCAATCCCTAATGTGTTCGTTTATTCTACATTTGAAACTTCTTTTCTATCTCAATCATTACTTGATGAAAATTACCATCGCAAAATCAAACATATGTTTTGGGATGGTGGTATTCACGGGTCTCCAATCAGTATGTTTGTTGATTTGGTGGACATTATCGGCGAGTATTGGCTGCTCCACTGTGCAAGCACCCTGAAATTCCCTAAACGTTACTGCAAATTCTCTGTACAGTCCAGACAATTGCAATGAGGCAATCAATCGATGTACTACCTACCTCAAATTGTCTCAAACTTTCTCTTACTCCTTCTCCCACTCTCTTTCTTATTCTGTCTCACTTCCTCTCTTTCCTACTTACTCTCTTACCCACTCACTCTCTCTCTCTCTCTCTCTCTCTCTCAATCACTCTATCTCTCACACTCTCTCACTTTCTATCTTTGTCAGAGAGTCTCTCTTTCCCTCTCACTCACTCTCTCTCTCACGATCTCAAATTCACTTATTCGCCCTTTTTCCCAGCTAGTCTCTTCCCCTCTCCTTTCCTGCATCCATCCTGTGTACCTTTCTATACCTCGATGGGAATCCCCAATTCTGGTCACGAATCTGGGGGACTTATTGCTCCCTGTTCTAGGTCTAGTTACCCCCTCCACCCCTCTTTTTCGACCTCCTAGGCCTACCTCTCTTCGTGCTTTTACTTCCTACTGTCTTTTTTTTCTATTTTCTATTTCCACTAGTTCCACAGTCAGGTTTCAAAAGGTGCAGCCGTCTGACCAGCTCTTCCTTGGTATTTAATTTGTCAATTTAACAGTCTCAGATTCTATTTTTTCTTCTTCCTGTCATTTTCCTCTTCATTCTCTTCATCTTCGTCTTCGTCATCATCCTTCCTTCACCCCTTCTTCTAAATTAGAAATTAATAATTCATAATATAATGACATTCTACAATCTGAAGTTAATTAAATTAACTCAATGCTGGATGAAAACAACGAAAACCAAATCATCTCGAGGTTAAGCTGTGCACAGGGTTTTGGATCATAATTTTTTTTAAAGATTCTTGTATTGGATATTATTAGGGCATTGGTATGTTATATATTGCTGTGAGAAAAATGTTTGTTCTTCAATTATTTTGTGAAATATGGGGGTTCAAAGTTGAAAATTCTCGGTTTTTGGGGCAATTGATCTCTCCTACGGGTTATATTAAACTATTGATAAATTTTCTATAACTAAAAGGCAACTCAAGGAATAAAATGACATATATTCTGTTAATTCTAACAAATATTTTTTTTTAAATGATTTTTTCCAGATTTAAAAAATCTGGAATTTTGATATAACTAGTTGTATATTTTGATATAACTAGTTGTATTTTGATATAACTAGTTGTTGGATTGGAATAAAAGATACGTTATTTTATTCCTCAAGGTTTCTTAGTTATGAGTTAAATTGATAAATTTTCTATGACTAAAAGACTCCAGGAATAAAATAACAAAATTTTAATTTCAATCTAAGAAATATTTTTTTTCAAAATAAATTTCTATAAAATTTGTAAAAAATTTAAGTTTATCTTTATCCATTTATCACTCTTCTCCTTTACTTCCTCCTCATCCTCCTTCTCTTTCCAGTTCTATTGCTGTCAATCTTTCATCTTCCTCTCCCATTCCTTCTGTTCCTTATCCTCTGGCTTCACCTCCTTATTCGCCCCTTCTCGTTTACACTTAACACAGCGAAATTGAGTCTTACTGAAAGTGCAGATTCTTATCGTACCGCCCTCGTATTCTATCACACAGTCGAAATCAATGCTAGACAACTTACGTACGCGCTTACACCGACATGCGCCATATCTTGAGAGAAAAGAGATTAATCTTCCCAACGCCTTTCTTATTCTTATTTCGCTAAACATTCTGCTACTTGTTTCATATTGTTGTTCTCATTCTTCTTTCTCTTCATCTGCTTCTTATTATTCTTTTGTATCTTCTTTCACTTCCACTTATTCTCTCACCATTTATCCACCTCCTTGAACTTTTTTCCTTTTTCTCCTCTTTCTTCTCCTCCTGCTTCTCCTCCTCATTCTCCTCCTTATCCTTCCTCTCCTTATTTCCTTCTTCTTCCTCGCCTCCTTTTCCTCCTCATCCTTCTCCTTATCATCTCTCTTCTTCTTTCCATCCTCCTTTCCCTTCTCCTCCCACGCCTCCTCTTCCTCCTCCTTCTCCTCGTCCTCCTCATCCTTCTTGTCCTCCTTCTCCTTCTTCTCCTCCCTCATCACCTTTCCCTTCTTCTCTATAGCCTCTATTTTCTCATCCTTCTCCTTCATCTCCCACTCCTCCTTTTCCTTCTCCTTCCACGCCTACTTTTCCTCCTACTACTCATCTTCCTCCCCCTCCTTCTCCTTCACCACCTCCTTTCACCCCTGCTTATTCTCCCACTCCTTCATCACCTTCTTTTTCTTCTCCTACCCCTCCTCGTCTTTCTCATATTTCTTCACCGTCTCGTCCTTCTCTGCTTTTGTTCTTCCTTCTTATTCTCCTCATTATACTTTTCTTTCTTGAAGGATAAGAAGGAGGCGACGAAGATGAATAACAAGAAGAAAACTAGATGAAGGTGGAGAAGAACAAGCAGAAGAAATAGAGAAGAATAAGATTATGTAGAGAAAAATATTATCTAAAAAGTTTGGGACAGTTGCAGAAACTCTGTGAGGGTTGGGGGAATCTTATGAAGATGAAATATGTGTTTTGAATGGCCGGGGACCCTTGAAAAAATAATAATTCATAGGACACTTTTCGCTGTTAATAGAAGTGCATCAATCATTTTGTCTGTCTATTAGGTACTGACGGATTTGTTTCTAATGCTGGTTTGATTCATCAATATTTCCTTGCAATATTCTTGCAACCTGGTATCTTTAGAAACCTTCTCAGTAAAATTAGTGTGGTATGAGTTTTGGATGAAGACACAATTAAAAATCGGGTTAAATCGGTCCACAAAAATATCGGATGATGAAGTAGAATTTAATGGTCTTACATAAATAATTTTAAAATACAGAAATTTGGGATTGTAAGAAAATTATAATTAGTGTGAATAAGTTTTGGATGAAGACACAATTAAAAATCGGGATAAATCGGTCCACAAAAATATCGGGTGATGAAGTAGAACTTAATGGTCTTACATAAATAATTTTAAAATACAGAAATTTGGGGATTGTAAGAAAATTATAATTATGAAGTTTTGATTAGTTGAAATGGTTTATATCACTGATGGCAAGATCTTGATTTATTTTTAATTTAAAATCCTCTTTGGAAAAATGAACCTCTGTTATTTTTCTCCTCTTCCTCCTCATTCTCCTTCTTCTCCTCCCTCCTCTTCCCTCCTCATTCCTTCTCCTCCTTCCTCCTTCTTTCTTAACCTCCTCCCACCATCCCTCCTCCTCCTCCTCCTCCTCCTCCTCCTCCGCCTACTCTTCCTCCTTCTCTTCCTACTCGTTCTTCCTCTTCTACTTATTTTTCTCTTTCTTCTCCTTCTCCTTGTTTCTTCCTCTCCTCCTCTCAATAAACTCTCTCATCTCCAGATAGAATAAACCAGGTGAATAGCTTTCCAGTTTTCTTCAAGAACAAATCTTTCCAGTGTATAAGTTCACGTTTCACTCCTCTATAAGCTCAGTGAATACATTCCGATTCAATAGATATGAGATAGCCTGAGGGGGCATATCCCCTCTAACATCTACTTTCGTTTTCTTTCTAGCTTGAGAACTGTTCGATAAGTGCTCGAATGGACGAGTTTTTGTTCAAACTTCGCCTTTTCATGTAAATACATCACTTGGAATCTTATTCATTTGCTCTACCCACAAGTAGTTCTGTGAACAGTAGACCTCACGCCCAAGAATAAGGATGCTTATACAAATTATACTGTCTACTCTCTCTGACTTTTATCTATGTTTACTTTTCAAAAACAACTGTATTTCACTTCAACTAGGGGATCTGAGAGTTGCTAATATTAATAATACTTTTATCATTCATATACATTGTAAATTTACACAAATAAAGTCATCTGAATCTGAATCTGACTCTAACTCCGCCCTAATAAAGGCATTTGATCAATCAATCAATCAATCTCTCTCTCTCACACACAAATAGTTATTTCACTCTCTCATAATCATTACACTCTATTGTTACCACTTGTAAAACACATTGAAAATCACAACTGAAAATAGCTAATATTTTCTCACAAACAAGAGTTTTCTACCAAAATTCAGAGCTCAATTATCTGACAAACAAGTATCGCGATCATGAGGGTGTTGGAAAAATAGTGAAAATACGCTAGGATAGGAGGGACAAAGAGAGTTTGTGAGGGAGGTAGTGTGAGAGACTGAGTGAGTGAGTAGACGAAGAGTAATAAAGAGAGAAGGATGGTTGTGAGAGGGGGTAGGAGAGATAGAAAGAGCGAGTATGAGTGGGAGTGAGTGAGAGACTATGACAGCGTGTGGGTGAGTGAGAGTGTGAGTTTTGAGAGAGAATGAGTGAGTCGGTGTGAGAGAGAAGGAGACAGTGAGTGTGACCGAGTGATTGGAAGTATGTAGTAGTATGCCATTGTGAATTTGACGTTTAATAAATAGGAACGTACGTTGTCAGTCATCTATTGTATTGTGGGATCCCGCATCTTTATTGTTTGTCTAATATCAATGAGATTGCAGAGTAGTACTACGAAACTATTGTAGTAGATTTT
Source organism: Conomelus anceps (assembly GCA_948455865.1). Lineage (NCBI taxonomy): Eukaryota > Metazoa > Arthropoda > Insecta > Hemiptera > Delphacidae > Conomelus > Conomelus anceps. Next base: position 11,869,069 of record OX418222.1, read on the forward strand.
GTAGTGGTGGTCAATAGTGTGTTATGAAGTTATGAATGGTGGTGTAAGGACTCTAAAACAGCTATCTAATTGTTGTACGAATCTATGACAAGACTAGCAGGTGGCCCGATCTGATTGAATCGGAATGCTGCTTTTCTTCCGTTCTCTCCCCCACCTCTTCATTCTCGTTCTATTTCTTTTTCGTTTTTCTTCTTCCGTCCTCCCCTCCTCATCATGATCCTTTTCTTCATCTTTTTTCCTTTCCACAACCTCATCATCCTCATTTTTTCTTCTCCATTCTTCTTATTCTTCTTCTATGTACTTCTTTTTCTTGTCTCATGTAAAAAAAAGTTTTTTTTTTTACAATAGGACAATTAAGTTTTGTATTTTTTATTATTTTGATGGGTTGTCATTATTTACGTTTTATTCATATACATATATCTATGTAAGTTAGTACTGTATGAGATGGTTAAGTGTAAGAGAGGGCCGGCTGCGCCCTTACTTTGCCCTCCCGGTTAAATAATAAAGGCAGTCAATCAAATCAAATCAATCAAATCTTTTTCTCCACTTCCTTCTCCTTATTCTTCTTCTTGTCAACCATCTTCTTGTCTTTCTCTCACTATATTTTGCCACTCTCTTCTTCATTTTCGTTTTCTTCTTTCCTGTCTCCTTCTCTTATCTTCCTCTTTTTGTCCCTGCTCCTGCTTCCCCTACCCCTCTTCTATCCCTCTCCCTGCCCCCTCCTCTTCATCTTCCAAATTCTCCTCCTCCAGCTTCTCCTCCTCCTCCTCCTCCTCCTCCTCCTCCTCCTCCTCTTCCTCCTCCTCGTTCTCCTCCTACTCCTCCTATTCCTACTCTTCCTCCTCTTCCTCCTCTTCCTCCTCTTCCTCCTCTTCCTCCTCTTCCTCCTCTTCCTCCTCTTCCTCCTCTTCCTCCTCTTCCTCCTCTTCCTCCTCTTCTTCCTCCTCTTCCTCCTCTTCCTCCTCTTCCTCCTCTTCCTCCTCTTCCTCCTCTTCCTCCTCTTCCTCCTCTTCCTCCTCTTACTCCTCCTCCTCTTACTCCTCCTCCTCCTCCTCCCCCTCCTCCTTATGTCTCATTTTTCTTCTCTATCATCTTCGTCCTCTTTTTCTGCGTCTCCTTCTCCTTCACTCTCATATGAACAATGCACCTAGATAACTTTTTTTTAAACGGAGCGCTAGACTTTGGTCGACTGAGGACACGTTTCACAACACTATTCCTCAGAGTATTAAATCCTATGTCATTATTTTGACAAGGTAGTGAACGATAATTCCCGATGCAGAGGGAGAAAAAGAAGAACGTAATGATGCATCGGACCCTTCCACCAACTACCTTCCTAAAATAACAGCAGATTTCGCACTCAATATACAAGTCATGTATGTTGACAATAATACTGTACTGCAGTAGCCTCAGACATCAGACAATTCCCAGAGGAATCTTTTATCTAAGACAGCCTGGGTGTATAAACGTCTCCATACTGTCCTCTGTTGAAGAAACTCTAGCCATACATGTGACAGAAAATGAATTAGATGCATTACTGATATGCAAATGAAGATAATGAAGAAGAAAAAGAATACGTAGAAGAAGAAGAAAAAGAATACGTAGAAGAAGAAAAAAAGAAGAGGTGGGAGAAGGATGGTAAGATGAAGAAGGTGGTGAAGAAGAAGGAGGAGGAAGGGAAGAAGAAGAAGAAGATGAAGAAGAAAAATATGAAGAGGGAGAAGGAGGAGGTGGTGAAGAAGAAGGAGAAGAGGATTGGCAACAAGAAGGAGAAGAAGAGGGGAAAAAGAAGAAAGTGAAGGAAAAAAGAAGACAGAAGGAAAAGCAGTCATGCTAGTCTCCTTCTTTCTTTTCTCCTGTCATCTTCTTTTTCTTCCCCTAATTTCTACTACTTATTCTTACCCGGTTTTTCCACCTTTTTTCTTTTCCTCTTCTCCCCTTCAATTACATAATATTATAATTATTTTCTTTCCTTCTTATTCTCTTGGACAACCCAAATCTAGTACATTTATTTGCATCGAGCTAAATTATAAATTTTAGACAATGGAGTAGTTTGTCAATAGAGAATCAATTCAGTATATCTGTGTGTGTATGTGTGTGTGCCAAAAATGTACTAAAATCGTACGATTGTGAAAACAGCGTAGTTTTGGCGGGAACCCTCTATTGTCCAACAGCCTCTATTTGAAGTCAAACATGTTTTCTTTCATTATTTCCCAACTTTTACCGCATGCTTTGATCAGCCACTTTTTGATTGTCATGTGTCACCCTTTGATTGACATCTGCCACGCTTTCCCGCCTTTATTTGTAATTGACCGTTAGTTTTTTGAAAAAAGGCGCCAATGTCGAATGCTGGTTGTTTTCCCGCGCGCGGGAGAAAAAGTCAACAAATGTGCACACGAAAAGCTCAAATAATGCTGGTCATCGATAGAGTCCTAGCTTTTATTTCTACTCAATTTCGAACTGTTATCTCATTCACTACTATGTTATAAAGTAGTTATTAGAGGCTAGAAAGGAGTGTCTTAACAGCTGACGTCATTCACGCTTGATCAAAACAGTTGCATAATCACTATTTGTCTCTGTCTCAAAACGTTTCTCTCAGTCAATGAAGCTATTATCAAAGACGATTACATTCATTGAATGCTTCGTCTATGCTACATCTATAATGTTACGGGTTCTATCACTAAAATAATGCTGGCAACACTTGAAATTTACGCTCTAAGCTTATTTACAAAAATTACTTACAACAGGTATCTGTTCAATCAGGTAGAGATAAGCTGCGTTCTCCTGGGCACTCTTTGTAAGGGTAACCAATTAGTTCGGCCAGCAAAAAGACACTGTTCTCTGCTGTAAAACCACTTCCTGGTGGTTCGGAACCCACCTAAAACTGTAGGTCCAACTCATCAATCACCATCATCCAACTCATTACCCACGCACAGATCTCAGGCCTATGTTGGCTTCATCCTCCAAAAAAAAAAAACACGATAGGCCGATCAATAATTCATTAAACACTTACGAAGCACGGTGCCTTTCACAATATTTTATTATCACAGTAATAGCACTGAGTATTCTGCCACAAAGAACGCTGTCTTCTGTCAAAGAAAGTGTACCTTGCCTTGTGTGCTGGAATGTATGATCACAAAAAAAATTTCAGTAAATAATATAATTTTGTATTTTTATTTAGTTTCAATATAGCTTATATTGAATTTGTTTCTTTCGACTACTAATAGTTGGAAGACATTGAAATGTTCTTTTGTTGTAAATTTATTTATTTGAGAATAAACTATCTATCTATCCATCCATCCATCCCATCCCTATATCCATCTAAGAAGTAGGAAAAAGGAAAGAGAGAAGAAGGAAGACAACGAGACGTGGAAGAAGAAAACGTGGAGAAGGTTGAGAAGGAAAAGGAGTAGAATGAGTAGAAAAAAGAAGAAAAATGCCAAAAATAAGAGGAGATGAAAGAAGAAGGAAAAGGGTGAAAAATAGAAGAAGATGGTTTAGAAGGAGAAAAAGGATGAGAAAGAAGAAGAGAAGCGAAGGAAAGATATGAAAAAATATATGGAGAAGTGTCATTCTCAGAATTGGGGGAGGGGGATACATTCTCTTTATCCATCGCTGAATTCGGGCCTTGGAAAGAGAGAGAAAAATAAAAAGTAAGAAGGATGTGAGGAAGAACGACAGGGGGAAAAAGAAGGAAGAGTAAAAAAGTAAAAAAAAGAGGAGTGGAAAGGTTTACAGTATAATTTATAGCATCTCCAGGTTGTTTTAAAGTAATTATGTTTATGGTAAAATAATTTTTTAAATAGTTTAACATCTTTTAAAGTTATTCTATCATTTAAATACGGTAATTAAGAATAATCTGATCAGCTATTTTAACTATTATTAAATTTATCTTTTTCATTAATGATCTTTTTTCTCGTTTTTGTTTGTAGGCGCGGGACCCAACAATGATAAGTCGGCAAGAGTTGGTGGACAACAGGAAACAACACAAAGGAATGGTGGAGGAGGAGGAGGAGTTGATAACGGAGGAGGAGGAGGAAATAATGGAAATGCGACAATTGGAACGGGAACTGGAAATGATGGAGGAGGAGGAGGAGGTAAGCTGCAAAATTTTCAAAAATTATAATTGAGAGTTTGCGCAAAACCACCACCCTTAATCAAATAATATCATGAAAATTTAAAAAAATACTTTCTAGTGGAAATTATGACTCACGTTATGGCGTGACGGCCGTTCCACTCTGTTGTCAAGAGCATCGTCAGATGACCTACAATACCTACAGTACAGTAGAAACAATTAGACTGGGCGCGCGGCCGTTTGGTAGTCAGCCATGGCGAGGGGAGTGTTTATCGCTCATTTCTAAAAACATGTGGCTCGTGCAACGCTGCAGATGTCTTCAAGGTCAACTAGTCAACTTTTACAGGACGGCTAGTAGTGAAACTAGAGCCACGCGCCCAGACTAATTGTTTCTACTGTACTGTGGGTCGTCGGACGATGCTCTTGACAACAGAGTGAAACGGCCGTCATACAATAACGTGAGTCATAATTTCCACTTGAAAGTGTTTGTTAAGTTTTTATTATATATTAGTGAAAACAACATGGATCTTCAACATCAAAATTAAATTAATTGATTGGGTCATAAAAACAAAGCATGAATCGGCCAAGTCAGTGAATACAAATTTTAATACAAGGTACAATCACTAAAAATAACAATAATGCTAACTTCAACATTCTATGCTCTGCTGCTCTAAAATCAAGGCAGGAGAGCTTGGGATGTCTCTGTAAGGGTGACCGTTCTGGTCTGGCCAGCAAAAATGACTGTTCCCGGTGATTTGGATCCCATCTAAAACTGTAGGTCCAACTCTTCAATGTTCATCATCCAACCTTTTTTAGGAAAGATTTTTAGGAAATCAACATTTTCAGTGTGAATTAACCACAATGTCTTGGACAATATAGCATATTCAAAATTTGTGAAGGGAGCAGTTTTGGTCTGTTATATCTCCACATTCATTGTAATTTTGCTGCGATAAATAAATAAACTCATTACCCACGCACAGGTCTCAGACCTTTGTAGGCTTCATCCTCTGAAAAAAGATGCGAAAGAGCAGGCAAATGAATAAAGTGTTGAGGTTAGAGTAATTGTTACATTGATTGTAGTTTCGTACTAACTCTCTAATATGTTTAGAAAGAATATTTTCCATTACATTTCAAATTCAAGCAAATTTACATTGAAATTTCAGTAGTGTATTTTTAAATTACCCATTTAAGCAGGGTGATCGTTAAGTCGCGCAACCCAAAATTATAAGTCTTAGAAAGCTGGAATATTTTTGATTCTTTAATTTCAAAGTTTATGATACAAGTTATAATTACAACATACTTACAAGTTCATAATTAGTGCTGGAAATGTCCACCATGATTTGCATCAACATATTTTCTTACATTGCAAGCAACCTTTTTCAATGTAGCAGTAGTGATAATTTGATATACAGTCTTCAATGCTTTTTTTTCTGAGTTCATCAAGTGTATGCGGGTTGTTTATACATTATCTTCCAAATACCCACACAAATGACAATCAGGAGGACTCACGACAGATCTGGTGAACGAGGAGGAGACCACAAACCACAAGAAATTATTGAATGATGCGCTGTTCTTGTGCAAAAGACATTGTGACTAGAGATGGGCGACTTCGACTCAAAAATCGACTTTGTGTCGACTTGCACACTGAGTCGACTCAATCGACTTGCCATGCATGATGTCGACACGACTTTCGTTTTTCTCACTATGCACTTTGCGACTTGAGTTGTATCATTGAATGGTTGAGTTGTTCGGTTCAGTGCCATCTAATATAAAGTCGTGTCGTCTAGTTTGAGTCGACTCAAGACATGAGACATTCCTTTAGAATAGTAAGTCGAGATGTGTTAACGACTTCATAAGAGTATTACTTGCGAGTGCAATTTCTGTTGTGATTTTTTGTTTTAGAAAAGCATTTCTCAGTTCGATATTCTCTACTGCCTACATATTTATATATTAATGATTAATAATAATAATTATTTTTCTGCATGATGGAAAGCACATCCAGAGGACGAGTTTATTGATATAAGCTCAAACATTACAAATATATTATTTAGAAAACCCAGTCATTTGATTGCTAAATTTAAAAAATAAAACTCACTTTTAAACCATGTGTCCTGGTGATCATCAATATAAGATAGATCAAGCTAATACTATTCTTAACTAGCCTTTATATAACTAATACAACAATAACAAAAAACTATTTACGGTACCTAAAACTACCTAAAGTATGCAAAATCGTATTTCTATTCACGTCCTATCCACTATGAGAACCTATCTATGGTACGGTAGACTCCAATATTATAAAACCAATCCCTATTTTTTTTTTAAATCTGCTTATATTGCCTTCTTCTTTCATTTCCAGTGGAATTCTATTGTAAATTGTTGGCCCTATAAATATGCTATTGATCGATCTTTGTCCGAATTAATGAATTGTTAATTTATATCACTCCCGTCTTGGTGAATATACTAAAGAATCCTCATTCTTTTTCTATCTTCAACTACAGTATAGTTCAAAAGCATGAACGACCCACGACTGATATGTTGACAGTGTCGGCAAAAGTAGAGCCAAGAGAAAAAACAAAACCGTTGAAATTGCAACTCAACCCGACTTGAGTCGTGTTTGAGTCGACTTGCACCTCTTCGACTCGACTTTAGCTTCGGTCGACTTGCTCTCTTGAGACCGACTCGCAAGTCGACTTGCAGAAAGGAATGAGTCGCCCATCACTAATTGTGACTCAAAATGAACAAACCAACTGCTGTCTGGCTCACTGTCACTCGGTAGCATGATCTAGCAGTGTTGCCACATACTGTACAAATGAACGAAAAATTCCCATATTGAAATCGTACTATACAAATTTATCTTTCATTCCTACACGGCTTCAAACATTGGGTTGCGCGACTTTACGATCACTCTGTACTTTAACTATTTCCTTTTCTATTAATGCTGTGTTAATTATTATTATTAAGTTATTTTTATGACAATTTGTATTAAACTATAATTTCTTTTATAAGGGTCATAATAGTATTATCCTGGTGCTCTTTCAGATTTGAATTTTTAATAATAAATAAATCATAGACACCAATAAAGGGGCCCACACACTAGTGAGTATGGCTCGCGAGCCAGACTCGCGAGTCTGGCTCGGCGAGTAAGACTCGGAAGAAAATCACCACTACGTGTTGTGAACTTCCCGAGTCCGGCTCGGCTACTTTTCAAGGTCGGCTGGAGTGCGCCCATGTTAATTCTGATCCATATAGCTCATCTAATCTCAAAATCTTCAAATTACAATCAATATCTCATTTGGAAGGTCATTTTATGCTCTAGAGAGAGTACTGGTTTCGCTAAAATTTCATAATTCTTGAAATTTGATTATTATTATTATTATGATTATTATTATTAAGAAATGTTTTATTATTTCTTCTAATTTTTTTCTGACATAAGAGAAAAAGATATCAGAGCGTTTATAGGCACGATTTATGTTTTTTATAACAATTATTTTCCCACCTCTAAGTATCTTATAGATCTATAACATAATTATAGATATAGATATAGATCTATAATGAGGGAAGTGATAGCCGCGAGGCGTAGCAGGTATCTGTTCAATCAGATAGAGATAAGCTGCGTTCTCGTAGGTCCTGTTTGTAACGGTGACCGATTAGATTGGTCAGCAAAAAGAGACTGTTTTCTGCTGTAAAATCACTTCCCGCTGGTTCGGAACCCACCTAAAACTTTAGGTCCAACTCGTGAATCACCATTATCCAACTCATTACCCACGCACAGGTTTCAGACCTATGTGGGCTTCATCCTCAGAAGAAGAAGAAGAACATCTACAATAAATATGCAAAAGTGTAATAGGGGGCCTGTTCCATAGAATTCAAAAGGTCAGATGAAATATAGGATTAATTTCATCTACTTTTTACACAATTTCTATTTTTTAATTACTTCCATTTTTTTTTCATTTGTATCGAAGTAATTAATTGTTATATTGCAATTTATTAAATACTGTTATATTTATAATGATAATGTTATAATAATAAATATAAAATGGGCATTGGGCTTACATGCAAAGGGATGTATTATTATTATTATTATTATTATTATTATCATCATCATCATCATCATTATTATTCAATAATTATTTATTTATTTTATACACAATTTATCTGTTAGCAGCTATTATTATTGAAATTATTTTTTAGAATTTTGTTTTTATGTTACTGTAGGTATTTTTTGTTGAAAAAACAACATTCGAATATTTATTTGTATTGTATTAAAAATAAGCTCTGCACTGCAATATTATCATTTTTATTTTTTCTTGAATATTCAAATTTTAATATACGGTTTCTTTCTTATTTTTCTGTTTATACATTAGTTTAACTCATTAGGTACATTAGGTACCTATTTCAGTCATAGTATTGTCATAGTAATTAAATAGTAAATATACAAACTTAAATAGATAACTCAATTAACTTACTTTTACGTCTTGTGAACAGTGCAAATACTTGCTTTCTGACGATCTGCTATGTTATAATGAGGTGCCGAGCCTGGCTCGGCTCGGAAGACGTCCACTAACTAGCGAGTCCCAGCCGAGCCCAGCCGCGCTTGTAGCCCTGCGCGAGGCTGGCTGGGCTCGGCTCGGCTCGGGAGAAAACAGCCCACTAACTAGTGATTTTCTCCCGAGCCCGGCTGGCCGAGTCTTACTCGCGAGCCAAACTCGCTAGTGTGTGGGCCCCTTAAGACAACTTGACCTGATTGCATCAATTTTCCCCCTGGGTTCCAGGGAGCGGAGGCCTCTGACTAGAAGGATAGGGCGAGCAAGGCGAGCCTGCTTACTTGTGAATAAAAATTTGCAGGCAAAGTATTAGGATTTCTAGGTAGTTTTTTAAAACTATAATTTGTGAATTTCTCTATCTACAGGGTCAGTCGCAAGCATCGTGCCGTCCGCGCCTACCAGCGTCTCTCTCACTGGAGGCAGCGCTGCTAGCACTAACCACAATAACCACGGTGCCGGTTTCGCCCCCCACAACACCACTAACCCCTCCTCAACAGGCACCAACACAGCGGGAGGGGGGGTCCAGCAGACCCCAGGGGGAGCAGGGGTCCAGCAGACCTCCACCGAGTCCCAGCCCAAGAAGAAGGAGAGCATCTTTGCAGGTAGATTGTAAAATTACTTTCCAGTGGTTTGGAACCTACCTGAAACTGTTGGTCCAACTCATCAATTATTATTTATTTAATTATTGAGACTAAATTACAATGATTGCTAAGATGCAACAGACTAAGAATCTAAAACTTGCTCTCTTGAATAAAATAAAAATGTTCTCTTAGCAAATTATTACTCATAATTCATAACTTTGATGTTATTTCATTAGAAAAAATTGGAATCACAGAATAGTTCAATTAAAAAAATAAAATTTGTACAACTCATAAGCCACGCACAAGTCTAACACCTATGTGGGCTTCATCCTCCAAAAAAGTGATGACGTTGTGATTATCCAGTAATAGTCTAAATAAGATCTTCAGATAATATTCATCAATAATTTAAAAGGACATAATACAGGATGTTTCGCTTAGATTTATTAATACATAATAAAATCAAAAAATTTAACAGGCTGATTATTTATAAAAACACTTAAATGGAAATTGTGACTTACGTTATGGCGTGACGGCCGTTTCACTCTGTTGTCAAGAGCCTGTGGGTCGTCTGACGATGCTCTTGATAACAGAGTGAAACGGCCGTTACGCCATAACGCGAGTCACAATTTCCATTTAAAAGTGTTTTCAAGTTTTATTAAATATTAGTGGAAACAAGATGGATCTTCAACATTCTCATTTACTCACTAGAATTACTCATTAGTTTTGTACTCACTAGAACAATAAAAAGTCATAAAAATATTCGTCCAGAAATGCTCTGTTACAGAGTTAAATATGGCTCGGTAAGTTAGAAGCTAGCTCTATCAATTTACTCATTCAGCAAACTCAACTCACTCATTTAGGTCGAACAGACCTAAAATTTAATGCCTGCCCCAAAACTTTAAATTAATTAAACATCGAGGCCGTAAACAAATTTATTACGCTGTTATCCCTAAGTACCTTCATTCATCTATAGTAATATTATTTATATTATATTTATATTTTTTTAAAAAGAGAATTGAATAAAACAAGTTAGAATCTGTTAACTACTGGAAGTTTGGATATGAACAAAAAATATGCAAAAAAGACCCAAAAACACGTTTTTGTAAGTTTGTCAATTAAATGTATGATTATTACATGGTCATGACATTATTTTGGCTGATTGTTTAATAAACGTGTAGTTTTTCTTACAATACTTGGAGAGAATTTAATTCTGAACAAAATAATTCCAATAGCCAACAGAACACATTGAAATATTTATAAAATCAGTTTTCATTTTCTCAAAACACAGCAATTTTGAAGAGCTTTGACTTTTTATCTTTGGCTTTCTTTTCTTTATGTGGTTTGACTCATTTTTATGTGTTTTGACTCATTAAAATCTCGTCATGCACTATCAAAATGTTGTAAGGAAAAACTTCAGGCTTATTCATTTGTAATAACAATTATTATTTACAATAATAATTGTTTATATTTGCAGGAGGCGGAACGACAGGACAGTTCGCTGTCGCGGCCAGCGGAGGAGTTGCCGCGCGACAATTGGTGCAACAGCTGGTGGACAGCGGTATAATATGTGCCGGCACCAAATCCACCATCAGAGTTGTGGACACTCTCAATCTGGGCACATCTCAGGTAACAGTAGTGCAAGATTGATCATGCAACAAAATCGAATTTATTCCTTTTAAAATACACAATTTATATCACATAAACTTTGTCATGAAGATTGACGCTCCTATTACAACGAAGGAAGTTAATAAGCTTATAATTAAGTAACAAAAAAGCTCTGTTGCAAATAAATTATCAGAAAAGAGTCTACATAGGCAACTACAGCTTGAGACCATCTTCAAATTACCAAACCCTCACATGCAATTGTTGCAAGTTCCTTGGGGGATTTCAATTTCAATTCATTTCCATTTAAACTTACACACTTCAATAATTTCTCCATTATTCCTTGGTCGACAGAAAGCCTTGAATTGACTGCTTTAGCAGTTGTTAGCTGTTATAACAGCTGTATTTGATGGAAAATGAAGAAGACATATTAAATGTTACAGCAGTCATGCTCTCTTTCAAGCCATTTGATCAGAAAATGGCATGTCTGCTATACCAGTCAAAGATGAAATCAACCATCTACATACATTATTAATTTGTATATATTATGGTAATTTCGAGCCAATTCTCCCACAATTCTTTAGCTTGCGTCTGGCAACACTGGTGCACAGTGCACTTCACAAAAATGCAGAGCTATGAGACCCCAGCTTTAAGGTTGTGCGCAGGGTTTTTTGTCATATTTTTATCGAAGTTTCTTGCATTGTATATTATTAGGCCTTTGAAATGTTCTCTTTTGCTTTGAGAGAAAATTTTTTTCTTTAATTATTTTGTGAAATTTGGGGATTCAAAGTTGAAATGTTTCGGTTTTTGGGGGCAATTGATCTATTCTACGAGTGATTTAAATCTTTGATAAATTTTCTATAACTAAAAGACATATTGAGGAATGAAATGACTATGTTTATTCCAATCTAACCAAAAGTTTTTTTGAAATCAATTGAAAAAAATGATTTTTTTACAGATTTTTAAAAAATTATTCCAAAAAACTAGTTGTTTCATTGGAGTAAAAGATATGTCATTTTATCTCGCAAGGTGTCTCTTAGTTATAGAAAATTTCTCAAAAATTTAAAATCTCTTGTAGATGAGATCAATTATTGCCCCCAATCAAAATATTTCAACTTTGAACCCCCATATTTTACAAAATAATGATGAAAAATACTTTTTCTCACAGCAATAGATAACATTTCAGAGCCCTAATAATATCCAATTCAAGAAAATACGAAAAAAATTATGATCAAAAACCCTGCGCACAGCCTTAAGCTGGGTTTTCCTAGCTCTGCACACCTGTGTTGTCAGATACAAGCTAAGGAATTGTGAGGAGATTTAGCTCAAAACTATTGTAGGCAACAACTATGTACGATAATTTTGAGCTGAATCCCCCACAACTTTTCAATTACATCTGGCAACACTGGTGCGCAGTGTGTTACACAAATAATGCAGAGCTAGCCTGAAGGAGGTTGAGACATTTTGCTCAAACTCTATCAATAATTTTTTCTTAGATCTTTTAAATGCATTCGACCAATCTAACCTTTTCTATCTTAATTCTCTTTTTTTTATTCTCAATTATTTTCAATTCTGTGTCACCAGGTGAACCTAATCAGAGTGGTGCAGCCCGAAGGCGGTGGCAATCTGATAATACCCGTACAGCGCCATAGAGCCATCAACACCAACACAGCTGCAGCTCAAGCTGCATCCATCACGGCCACTGCAACTCTCGATAAAACGGGACAACTGTTGCGCATCCAGTGCAGTTCGGCTGCCGCAGCTGCAACCGAGATGCAGCCCAGCAGTCAGCCGCAGCTGATAACGACAGAGCAGCAGCAACAGCAGCAGCAGCTGGTGATATTGACGCCTCAGCAGCAGATTGTGAAGGAAACCTCGGGGCAGGTCATGGGCGGAAGTAATGGTGAGTGGAATAATAATGGAAATATAAAATAATTTGGATGTTTTGGTTTTGATTGAATTTTACAGGGTATTCTTGAGGAATCGAAAAGGCTTTATTAGATACACAACAAGGCCTCTTTGAAATCATGCGTTATCCATCCTTCATTTTGTTGTTGTAGTTGTTAAGTCTTCTTAATTTTATTTTCATCATTTATCTACGTCTTCTTCTCCTCTCATTACTTCTTCTACTTTGCTTATTGTTCATCTTCCTCTTGTAATGGTGAGTAATATGACGGGAATATGGTCAAAATATAAAATGATTTGTGTTTTGTTGGCTTTGATTATTTAATTTAACAGTGTATTATTGAGGACTTGACTGGGCCATATATTGAGGACCGCAGGGCCTCTGAAATCGTGCGTTATCCGTTCCTCTTTTTGTTGTTGTTCTTCTATCGCTTCTTTAAATTTTCATCTACTACTCATTTTCATTTGTATATTCTTTTTCCATTCCTTTTCTTCTCTTCCTTATGCCCTTTCTTCTTCTTCCTCGTCTATCCTTCTCACCTGCTCCTCCTTCTTCTTCTCCTTTCTCTTCTGCTCCATCTTCTCATGCATCTCTTTCCTTTCCTGGTACGTCTTTGCCTTCTCCTCCTTCGTCATCGTCGTCTTCTTTTATTTTTCTTCCTCTTTTTGTTTTTGTTCCTCTTTTCTTTTTCTTATTCTTTTTTTCTCTTCTTCTTCTTAGCTTCTCCTTCTTCTTTTGCTTCTTCCTCCTCTTCTTGTCACGTCCTTTTGCTACTTCTCCTTTTTCGTCTTCTTCATCTCATGTCGTCTGTTTCTTTATCACCTTCTGTCGTCAACTTTTTCGTTTTTCGTTCTTTCTTCTTCTTCTTTCTGCTTCTTCTCCATCATCTTCTTTTCCTGCTACTTCCTATCCTTCTTCTTCCACTCCTTCTTCTTCCTTCACTTCTGCTACTAATTTTTCTTCTTTTGTGTCTCCCTTTTCTCCTTATTTTTCTCCTTTTTCTTTTCCTTCTTCTTCAGGTATTTCTTCTCCTGCTTCTTATTCTTTTTTTCTTCTGCTTTTCCTTTTTCCTCCTTTTTCTCCTCGTTTTCCTCTCCCACCTATTTCTTTCCTTTTATCCTTTTCTTCTTTTTCCTTCCCCTTCTTTTCCACTATCTTTATCTTCTGTTCTTCCCATTTTCCTTCTCTCTTTCTTTCCCTTTTTTCTCCTTATTTTCCCACCTTTTTTATTTATTTATTTTTTCCTTTTTTCCCTTCTTCTTTACCTACCCCTCTTCTTTACCTACCCCTCTTCTTCTCCGTCTCCATTGACCAATCACTCGTCCAATGCATCCTTATTTTTGGTCACATGGAGCATAAAATTTCGTTGACAGAGCACAGAGCATACTGTACATAAAAATACATATAAATGCTAACTGCATCCATTTAATAAATAATACGTTTAGCAGTAATAGTTCCCTACTAATTGACATGCTGAAATAGTGAAAAGTAAATTATTTATTCAAAGTTATACGAAACGAACATTAGCCTACCCTGAGTAACTTGACATCAGAAAGTTCCAGAAAAGAGTACGCGGAGACTACAGGGCTGCTTTTTCTCAACCTCAATCTGTCTCTCACCCGCTCTCTTTCACTCTCTTTTGTCTCTCTCTCACACTCAATCTCTCTCTCTCACTCTCTTTATTTCTCTCACTCACCCTCTCTCTGTCTTAAACACGTTGCATGTCAAACAGTAATCGTTGGTTAGATCAAAGCAATTAACAATGCTTATACACATAAGCAAATCTGACTTGAAAATCAACCTCTGTATGTATGGAGTGAAAAAATGTTCACCTGAGTTCTTGAGGTTGAGTTGGTGTAAGTTCAGAGTGTACACGTGTAATTGGTGTTGAGTTGTTCGAGGATACTAAATATTGAGAAAATATGTTGTAAAATTTCATCCGGGTTATTTGTTCTGCGACAGCTCGCTAGATTGAATGACAAAAAGTTACTTTTTACAGCTTACCATGGGCTCTTACTGTCACATATTAGGTATGCTATCTTAGTATGGGGTAATTCATCACAACAAAACCTTGGTAGGGTGTTTAAGATCCAAAAGAAAGCGTCTAGGTGTATAGAAAGAGTAAATAGATTAGATTCAAGTAGACCATGTTCAAGAGACTTGCGTCTCCTAACTGTACCCTGCTTATATAATTGTGTATTAAGTTACTTTATATGTAAAAAAGAGTGATATTAAAAAAAGTCTTGACGTACACGATTATAATACAAGAAGCCGGGGAGATTATCACTTGGTCAGTCACAATAGTAGCTTATTCAAACTAAAACCTAGTTATATTGGTAGGAAACTCTGCAACAAGCTACTGTAGTTTTTAAAGAGTCTTGAAATATAGAAATATTTAAAAAACAATTGAAAAAATATTTAGTTGATAAAGCTGTTTATAGTGTACAAGAGTTCCTTTCACATCAAAATTAAGCCTCACCCCAACTAATTGATATAGTTATTATGGTAACTAGTGTATAAGAGTATGATTGTTGATCTGACTTGTCTTATACTCCTTATACCACTTGTCTTACACGTCTGGATTCTCCAAGACGTAATCTAAAAAAAAAAATTGTGCAGGTTTGATTATTTGAATTTATTGATTAATTTACTCATTGACAGTTTGTATCAATTAAATATTAATTTATTTATGTTACTGTTACTTCTCTAACAGTAAGTGCATATTATAGCTGCTTTGTTAGACGAGTGTTTTTATTTTTTTCCTAAAACTGCTCATAAAGAATTAGGTTAAATGTTGGAGACTAATTATAAAACAGCTGTTCACTGAGGAGCGTGCAGTCATGTACTTTACACTTGCTGACGTCATAGCTGATTACTTTATGGTCGCCAGTGTTGCCAACCTTCCATTCTATGATTATTGTAGTCTTGGGTCGTTGACGGTTTTCTCGTCAACGAAACGCAACTAGTTTTGAATAAACGTTAACTAGTTGATAAACTAGTTGAAAGTGTCAACTAGTTGAATGTTGAATTTATCGAAGAATATGCGTTTTCATGGCAGAATAACGAGCTGTGCACATCTCTACTGTCTCCCGATGTAGTTTTCAACATTGCAAACAAGATACTTAAGAGCGTGTCCGGTTACCTAAAACGAACGCCATATGCAATCCAAATCACGTAAATATAGAGATAGAGAAATTAATTGAAATTGCAGATTTGAATTCAGCGTCTTCAAAGAAATAAAATGATTCGCGAGTGCGCAAAAATAATTAAAATAAAGGAAGTTGATTTTTATTGAATAAAAAATTGAAAAACATCTACTTTCTAGAAATAATAAAAAACTTGGTCAGTTTTTATTATTTTTCAGTCTTAGCGAAGTATTTTATCAATTTGAGGGCGCTGGATTCAAATCTTCAACCAGAATTTTTTGTCTCTATTTTTACGCGATTTAGATTGCATGCATAAGGCGTTCGTTTTTTGTAACCGGATACAAAAATTGTCTTGAGACAGCAGTGCAGTGTTATTGCATTTCTCACTCGCACAGTTAGGCTACTCCTACTTCTCCACTGCATGTGATTTATTTTTATTTTAAACGTTGATCAACTAGTTTGCTATTCACACTTGGATTTAACAAAGACTTCCAGTTGTGTTGGAAATGAGTGCGTTGAGCCCGTTGACCGTTGATATAGAAATGTAGTTGAAGCATCAACTGGCTTAGTTGAGGAGACAAAACAGTTGAATCGTTAATAACCAATAAACAGTTAATTCAACTAGTTCGTTGAATCAACGCTCATCACTAGATTATTGTACATGACATACAAATTTATCTTCAACATCTTATACATTTCTTTGAAATTATTGTACAAAAGCGTAGGTCAGATCTTACATTATAAAACAGTAAATTATTGTACAAAACAATAATTATCTACAATATTGGCAACACTGAAGCTTGACAGCTGAATCTAAATAATGAAAAAATATGAATGTTTCATAACCTCAATGATGACAGAATGTGGAAATGATAATCTTATACATCAATTGAACGGAAATCCAAAACTGCAGTAGTAGGAAAAATGTTGTATGTTTTTTGAGAGAACTATTCTTTTTTTACAGTTATCTAACAAAGCAGCTATTTATGCACACATTATAGTACAGCTGATTCCTGCACTATTTCACTTTGTCGCACTCCAGCTGACTTTGCCACCATCATTTTACTTTGTCGCACTCCAGGTGTGCCAACTGTAGGATAAATTTCATGTGTAACTCGTTTTGAAAATATCTTTGCTGTACTTGAGAAACTATTCCCCACTGCCTGCAGCTCGTGCAAAATGCATTTCTCTCAAGCAGCAAAGAGCTTCTTTGTGCACTAGTTACACAAATAACTATAGATTGAATCCAATTCTCTAAATCTCATGACAAGACTTTGTTTGCATCATTATAAATCAATGAGGCACAAAAGGTTCGGCATTCTCAGCTTCTTGAAAAAAAAACTTCTTTGATCATTTCTCTTGGTGTAATTCTACTGCTGGCCACTTGGAACGAAACTCTTCTTTTAACATCCTTCTCATCGAAATAATGTGCGATGTACAAGTGGGTGGGGGGGGGGGGGGTTGGGAGGGTGAAAAAAGAAGAAAAACAAACTGAAGAAACAGTATCTTCGTAATCTGAGACATAAGGAAAACGAAGAACACACACGCAAGCTTAGAGGTTAAGTCTCACACCAACTTGTCTTAGCAAGCACTGAAAAAGAAATCGGGTGAAAAAATATAAGTTATGTACAAGAAAATATAATTTATAATTGGGATAGAATGCCAAAAAGGGGTAGTAAGAAGAAGAAATAGAAGTGGAAGAAGAAAAAGAAGAAGAAGAAGAAAGTAAAAGAGGGGTCAGAATGCCAAAAGATTGTTCTGGTATTTCATCACCCTTTTCCTGAAGTTTTCTTGCCTCCCCCATTCTTTTTTCATGTGTACATATCAACTGTTTTTCTCTTTCACTTGCACTCTCTCTCTCTCGCATTCTTCGCCACTCTCTCTTTCTCGCACTCTCTCTCTCTCTCTCTCTCTCTCTCTCTCTCTCTCTAACTCCCTCTCTTTTCCTCTATCTTTCTCCTTATTTAAGTTACTGTTTTAACATGTTCTTGTTTGGCTTGTTAACAAATAGAATCTTTTCTTCTTCTCCATCTTCTTCCTTCTCTCTTCCTTTTTTTTCTACTTTTTTCTTCTTCCTCTGCTTCTTTCTCATCTTCTTCTACATATTTTTCCTCTTCTTATCTACCGTCTTCCCCCTCTTCTTTCCCTCTTCTTCTTTTTCATCTTTTTCTTCTTCCTCTTCTTCTTCTTCTACATCTTTTTCTACTTCATATCCATCTTCTTCCCCCTCTTCTTTCTGTCTTCTTCTTTTCTATATCTTTCTTCTTTCTCTTCTTTTTCTTCTTCTCCATCTTCTTCCTCCTCTTCTTTTCTTCTTCTTTTCTATCTTTTTAGTCTCCCTTTTTTTCTTTTTCCTTTTTTCTGCTCCATCTTTTTCTTATTGTTCTTCATCTCCTTCCTTCTCGTTCGCCTCCTCCTCCTTCTTTCGTTTTCTTATCCTCCTCCTCCTTCTTCATCTTCGTCTTCTACTACTACTTCTTTGTCTTCTCCTTCTTCTTTTGCCTCTTCTAATATTTTTCTTTTTCTTTCTAACAGTATTTCAAGTCCATTTCCGACGGTTTATCAATACATGCTGTTGAGCTTGCCAAATCATGCTAACATATTTTCTTCTTTCTCTCCCTTTTTATTCATTTCTCTCTCTTTCTCTCTCTATTCTCTCTCGCTCTTCCACTTTGTTCTTGTTCTTGAAGAGTTCTGTTACTGTTATAAACATCTCACTTATTCAATTAAAATCTGTTATCTTACTCATTATGAAGTAGCTTTTTCTATTGCTGATGAAGCCCACAGGAGTCCGAAGACTTGTGCGTGGGCAATGAGGTGAATGGGTGAATGATGATAAGCATCCATGGCTGAATGAAATTCGAACCCAAGGCTGCAGGAAACGAAGCCAGTAAGAGCCGTATCCAATCACAACTGCTTCAACCAACTGCGCTACACGAGCCGATCTTTATTAGGCATTAATAATGTCAGCTGTTACTTTTTAACCTCTAATAACTTTAATGTAGTTGTAGATAATTTAAAAAACTGATGTATTGTCCCCTCTTTAATTTCGGCATCCACTAAACTCGTATACTCTCTATAGTCCTACTCTTCCCCTACCAGCACTAATCAAAGTATAAATTTGCTTGGACCCCCTTCCTTTCGAAATTCCTGGCCACAACCTTGAAAAAAGATCTATATATTTATATATTTTTAAAATAATCTGACTGACACGCCGTGGGTCAGATCAGTTATGTACTGAAAAGTAGACATTAGTTTGATCACCTGAAAACAGGCGAAATCGAATGAAAATAAACCGTTATAGAATTGAAATGGTGGGATAAAGGGCATCTGGTTCGTGCGGTTGTCAGACATGAAACGTTTTGGAGCGATGTCAATGCGCATTCCGATTTGACAACTGTTTAAAAACGAATTGAACAGTGTGAATCGACTTTGTTTAAGCATTTGATAGCGGACATGTCTGAACTTTATGCCCGATATTGTTTTGCGTGTTAGACTCTGTCTGTTTTAACTTCTGTTTGATATAGAATTGAATGTTTACAAAGGAAAGAAAACATTTAGAAGGTATTAAATGAAGTGTTGAAGATTTTGTGAGGTGTGCTGCAAGGTTTAACTCTGCGACCACTCTTGTTTTGCGTGTTTAACTATATTCTAAAGATGGAAGAAGAAGAAAAAAAGGCGAGGGAGGAAGGAGTAGAATAAGAAAATGAAAAAACAACAATATGGAGAGAGAAAAGTAGAAGTGGGATGTTCTCGTTTTAAACTTCAATATATCCTGATTTCAGTTTATTTCTCAAGGACCTGACAGGGCCTTATTGAAATCCTGCCTTTGCCCGTCCGTCCGTCTGTGCTCTATCGCTTGAAAGGAAAATTCTAGACTCTTGAAAGTTATTATAATAGCTTCCTCATAGTCCAAGGGAAATCGCTATTGATTTTGCAGTTTGGGGTCAAATATAAAAATAATTATAACATAAAACAGATTTCCACAATAAGCTCTAGCTTAGTTTTGGCGAGTAAAAATCAAAACATTGGACAGCTGGTTCATTTCGAATACAAAAATATTTGAAGTATATTGCGAAGGCTGATGCTTAGCCCTAATCCACTTTATTTTTACAGTGCAAGCGCTGTCGTTATAATTTTTAATTGTTTTGAAATGTTTTCATAAATTATTTTAAATTGAGGCATGATTTATTATGAGATTTTGAACAAGGAGAAAAAGAAACAAAACTCTCTTTCAAGAACTGCCATTGTGCATTTTTTTCTTTGTGAATCGGGAAGCATTGATGTTTGAAGAAATCAAAGCAGTTAAATGGAGCATATGCCTATCAGCAAAATTGATAATAATTATTTATTAAATAAATAAAAAATATCAATTTAGATCAAACAAGTTATTTTATGTCGAGAAATCCATTTCAGATCAACATTTAAGATTGTTTTACTACTTTAAGTAAACTTGTCGGGTCCTTTGTATCGTTTCTTTGTAAACTAGTGATGCTATTTTGGTGTAGTATTGGTGTAGATTTGGGCTTCAAGGTGACGATAACTTTTATGCTCTCTGATATCAGCTCTGTTTTGAAAGTATGCTTATGAAGCTACAAATATTGTATATTGACTTTCACTGACAAAATGATGTAAGAACATTGTAATAAAAATTGCACTTACTTAATAAAGGTTGGAAAATTTCGAAAGAAAGTGAGTGTGTGTGTGTGTGTGTGTGTGTGAGAGAGATTCAGATTCAGATTCAGATGACTTTATTTGTGTAAATTTACAATGTATTTGAATGATAAAGTATTATTAATATTAGCAACTCTCAGATCCACTAGTTGAAGTTAAGTACAGTTGATTTTGAATCGTAAACATAATGGTTGAATAGTTTGAGTAGAAAAGTTTATAAATACAACAAATATATATTCAGAGGTATAGTACAGCAGAAATTGATAAAAAAAATAAAAAACATAATGAAAATAGAGAGAGAGAGAGTCAGTGAGAAAACATGAGAGAGAGACTGAATTTCTTGAAAACCGTTGAGACAGTGCATGGCCTTCTTGAGTGATGCACTCATGGCACTGAGGAAATAATTGAAGGAACTGTCAAGTGGACACTCGACTTTTGCAATAGAATGCGAAATGAAAAATAAAAGAGAGAGAAAGAAGAAGGAGGAGGAGGATGAGGATTTTAACAAGAAAGAGCAAGAAAATCACAGCCAAAGAAGAGGAAGAAGAAAAGGGTGAAGGAGGTGACGAAGAAGAAGTAGGAGAATTTGATAGAGAGGAGGGATAAAAAAAAGGAGGAGAAGATTATAGACATGTAGGATAAGAAGAAGGAGTTACTGGGGAAGGGCAGTGAGAAGAGGAAAGAGAATTTAAACAAAAAGAAGGTGAAGAAGATTTCTAAGAAGAAGAAGAAGAGAAGGTGACAAAAACTTAGGAGAAGATGGATTAAAAGAAGGCGGAGGATAAGATTATGGTCATGAAAGGAGGATAAGAAGAAGAAGAAGAGAGGGATAGTGGAGAAGGTGGATAACAAGGGGAAGAAGAAGAAAATAAAGGAAAGAGAATTTTAACAAGAAGAAGAATGTGTTGAAGAAGATGGCAAAGAAGAAGGAACGGAGAAGGTGCCGAAAAAGAACAAGATGATGAAAGAGAAGGAGGAGAAGATTATAGAGATTGATGATAAAAAGTGGAAGAAGAGAAAGCCGAAGAAAAAGAGAGGAGAAGAAGGAGATCGATGTGTAAGAGGAGGATAAGAAATGAAATGACGGTGAAAAAGAAAAAGGTGGTGAAGGGTGAGGAGGGGTGAGAAGGACGAGGTGTAGAAGAGATGAAGAGGAAAAGGAGAAGAAGAAGAAAAGAAGAGGAGAAGGAGGTGGCTGCGATGAAGATGGAGGATTAGAGGAAGTAGAAGAAGGAGAAGGTGATGCAGATGAGGATAAGAGGAAGAGGATGGAAAAGAAGAAGAAAAGAAGAAGGTCATGAAGAAGACGCAATAAGAAGAAATATGCAAGAAGAAATAAAAGCTAGAAGAAGAAGAAGATGAAGAAGAACAAAGAGTGCATTCTGACACTTGGCTTGACTGGTATAGGAAGCCCTCTTATAAAAGAGATGACTAGGGTCCTTAAGATCCCAACTGTCCCCCACCAATCATCACACTATTTGCCATCTTCGCTCCTTCTTTAGCATCTCCTTTTGATGGCATCTGCTCTTTTTTTGCATTTCTATTCCATTTGCTGACGACAAGCTTGACTTTTGTGAGGTGTTGATGATGTTTTTTTGAGTGACATCGTTTGAGAGGAGGTGCTTAACAGAGGATCCATGAGAGACAGAGAGAAAGTAAGAAAGTGTGCGTCTGTGGGAGAGAGATAGAGAGCGAGAGTGAAAGAACGTGAGAGAGATTCATGTCTTCATTTGTATAAATTTATAATTTACAAGATTGATCACAGAATAAACATGATTGATAGCATAGATCTAACATGTTCAATATATTTTTCCTACAACTGCTTGTAAAGTAGTTCTTTACGTATTGAAAACTGATTGGAAAATACCTTTCTACTGCTGGGCGAGCAGTAAAATCAGCTGGCGAGCAGTAATAGTATATTACATTACAAGTATATTACATGCGGTGAGCGTGGTGTTCAAGTGGTCGTAATGTTCAGTCACGACCGCTCAAGACTGCGCTTGGATGGGTGACCGTGCTTCAATGACTTGATGTTACAAGCTTTATTATCACTTACCCGGTGGTTCGGAACCCACCTAAAATAGTAGGTCCACCATGTTCCCCGTAACATGGCACAAACGGCGAGGTGGAACTACCCGTAAGGGTCTCCCCACCCTTGATGGATTTTGAGGTTATGTTTGATGATGCTTGTTGTAATAATTGCTAAAAATCTACTATTTTTATAATATATGTTAGACTAGTATGACGAAAAATATCGTACATAACTCGTCCGGGAAGATGTTTACTGTACTCATATGATAATACCGCACTCGACTTCGTCTTGTGCATTAACTTATCATACTCGTACAGTAAACACCATTTACCGCACTTGTAACGTAATATACTATTTCCATCTACTTACTGCTTGTCAAATCTTATTTTTCCTGCAACTCCTCGTAAAGTAGTTCTTTACGTACTGTAAACTAATTGTAAAATACCTCTTTGCTGCTTCACAAGCGGTAAAGTACTTCACGCTCACCAGCTGTTTTCTTTACACTTCTGTTTTGATTTTGATGTCTTCTCATTGGTGGATCACGGAATCCGTGAAATTCTCATAACCTCAACAATGGCGCATGCTAACCAAATCCGCTTACTGTCTGTGATGTTACAAACCAAAGTACTTTACGCTCACCAGCTGTTTTCTTTACAGTTCTGTTTTGATTTTGATGTCTTCTCATTGGTGGATCATGGAATCCGTGAAATTCTCATAACCTCAACAATGGCGCATGCTAACCAAATCCGCTTACTGTCTGTGTTGTTACAAACTACAAGCTTTTATTGTATTGGAATCCAGAACTGCAGTTTTAGGAAAAATATTGTATGCAATTCGCGCATGAAGCTTCTTTATCGCTCTTGCAAAATTACTGCGCTCCGCTATGTGTCGCGCAGTAAATGTTTTAGCTCAAGCGATAAAGTCGCGCTTCACGCTCTTAATACATAAATAACTATTTCCTACAGCTGATCGTAAAGTAGTTCTTTACGTACTGAAATCTAATTGTAAAATACCTCTTTACTGCTCCGCACGCGGTAAAGTACTTTACGCTCGCCAGCTGTTTTCTTTACGCTTCTGTTTTGATTTTGATGTCTTCTCATTGGTGGATCATGGAATCCGTGAGATTCACATAACCTCAAAAAAGTCGAACGCTAACCAAATCCGCGCACGGTCTGTGATGCTACAAACTACAAACTTTTATTGTGTTGGAATCCAGAACTGCAGTTGTAGGAAAAATATTGTATGTATTTCGCGCGTGAAGCTTCTTTATCGCTCTCGCAAAATTACTGCGCTCCGCTGTGCGTCGCGCAGTAAATGTTTTGGCTCGAGCGATAAAGTCGCGCTTCACGCTCTTAATACATAAATAACTATTTTTAATTTTGTAAACTAGGCATAAGGCAGTTGTTTACTGAGGAGCGAGCAGTAATGTATTCTTCAGACTTGCTTACATCACAGGTTTACTTTACGCTTGCCAGTGTTGCCAACCTATGATTGTTGTGGACGTCCAAAACTATCATATTTATCAAATGTTTTACAGTTATTTATGTTTTAATTGAAAATAATTTTTTGGGCATAAGATTTACTTGAAATTATTTTTGAATGTTTTGAAAACTACATAGAGGCACCAAATTTACTTCCTACCCTGGGACCCCCTCAGACTTCTACTTTCTTCTTCTTTTCTTCTCCTACTCCACCTACCTCTTCTTCCTTTTCTACAGACCTATCTTGTTCTTTCATCCTTTCCTTAGTCTCTCTCTCTCTCTTTCTCTTTCTATCTCCATCATCAACTCAATCAGTATAATTACCAAAACTTTAAGCATTCCTTTTCTTGTGTGACTCGAAACTTCTTAATTCCAATTTCACGCTGTGTCCAAACAAAATGTACTGATTTTCCTTCTTCCTCTCTTATTCCCTGCTTCTTCTTCTCCATATTCTTTTTCTTCTTCTTACATTTCATCTTGTTTTCTTTACCTTCCTCTTCGCTTTTTCTTCTTCTTTTTTTCACTTCTACTTCTACTTTTTTCTTCTATTTCTTCTCCTTCTTCTCCTTTTTTTCTTTATCCTTCTTCTCATCTCGTTTCGATTCCTTGTGCAGTATCTACAGTTTACCTCATATTTTCCATTTCCCTTTTTTACGTTTTCTTCCCCATGTTCATTTCTAATAGTGTGTTTCAGTGAGCTGTATTGTTTAATATTTTAACTTTATATATTTTGTATATCTTATCCTTTGGTGCTAAGACGTGTAGTTTGTTTGAGGGGTCATTGTGCCTTCAAGCCTATGATATGAAAAAAAAATTTCCTCAATCTCTTCGTTATGTCTTTAGAGTTTATTTTTTCATAGGCTCTGAATGCGCAGTTGGTTGGAGCGCTTGTCTGTCGATATGGCTCTGTCTGGCTTCGTTTCATGGAGCCTTGGGTTCGAATCTCATTCAGCCATGGATGTTTCTCATAATTTACCCATTCTCCTCATTACCCACGCACAAGTCTCCAGACTCACGTGGGCATCACTTGCAAAAAAGTAGCTCTTTGCTGCATGAGAGAAATGCATTACACTGATGGCGAGTGCGGGATAGTTTCTTGAGTGCAGCTAAGATACTTTCAGCATGAGTTACAATAGCTATTTGTGTAACTAGAGTACAAAGTGGGGTTTTTCTGCTCTGAGAGAAAAATTTTCTCAAGTGCAGAAAAGATACTTTGCACTCGAATTACACATTAAATTTTTCCTACAGTAATGTATAAAGTAATTTAAACAAAACAAAACAGGACATACATAGCCTGACAATTCCTCACATAACTTACCTTTGAATTAAATTGATTTCAACAGCAACTCCAGCGGAATTTATTTCGTAGCTGAAGCAGAGTAGCCAACCTATTTTTGAATGCAGAATAGGGAACCTGCGTGTTACACGCTCACTATTTTGTGTTGTTAGGTTGCAAATCTGGAGTACGGAAAACTACTTTCGCGCACTGGAATTCACTTTCTCGCACTAGTGCAGAAATAGAATATTTTGGGTGCTACAGTTAGTGCAAAAATAGGCACTTTTTTGGGTCACTGTAGGAAAATTACATTTTTCTACAATTGGCACACCTGGAGTGTGACTAAGTGAAATGAGTGCGGCAAAGTCAGCTGGAGTGTGGCAAAGTAAAATAGTGCAGGAATCAGCTTTTGTGCGTACTATAATGAGTGCATAAATAGCTGCTTTGTTGAGTAACTGTAGGAAAATCATATTATTGTATGGTTTGGAGAGTAAATTAGCATTTAGAATGATGAAATACCTGCATTAGTGACTAGTATTTGTAGGTTATGTTGATTTATAACAAGATGGCGCATGTGCGTGAATGATGGCGCCACTTCATTTGTTTTAGGTTGCACCTTTGAAATTAATTCTGATGTATATATTTTTTTATACAATGTCCCCTTCTACAAAAGTTAGTTCATTACAACTTACAACTAGTGAAAGTGCCTGTGTATTTTCTTAGCTGTGAATTACCACTTAGGGTTTTAAAGATGGGTGGGTGGCAGGGTGGAGGGGTTTTGACAGTGAATCAGTGGGGCTGGCCTACCTTCTCCAAAGAAGAACCTACTAATTAAGTTGGAATATTTATCTTTCTAATTACTGGCTTGTAGCTGCTTTATCACCGGCCCAAACAATTTATTCTGAACCAAGTTTTTGATAAAACTTGTTTGTACTGATCATCTGTTCAGGCGTTTTCTTATTTTTATTTCTACTATTTTATTGTGTTGTTCTCATTCTTTTTCTTTCTCTTCTTCTCCTTCGTCTTCTTCTTGTCTACTCCTTTCCTTCTTCTACTTATTCTTCTGCTTATTCTTCTCCTCTCTGTAATTTTCCTCCTCCTTCTACTGTTCCGTCATCGTCTTATTCTTGCCTCTCCTTCTCTTCTCTCTCCTCCTTCTCATTCTTCATCTTATTCTCTCTCTTCTCCTCATTATTTTTCTCCTTTCATTCTTGATCCTTCTCTTTTCCCTTTTTATTTTTTATTTTCTTTTTCAGTACTCCTTTCCCTCCTCCTTCTCCTCCTGCACTGTTTCTTCTTCACGGTCTTATTTTTTTTTTTATTATTCTTTTCCACACCTCCTTCTCTTTTCTCTCCTTCTCCTCAATCTTATTCTTCTCCTTTTTCGTTTTCTTTTCTTTTCCTTCATGATCCTTCTTCCACCTTTCCCAACCACTTTGTAACTTCTCATAGTTATTTATGTATTAAGAGCTTGAAGCGCGACTTTAATGCTCGAGTCAAAACATTTACTGCGCGACGCGTAGCGGAGCGCAGTAATTTTGCGAGAGCGATAAAGAAGCTTCACGCGCAAATTGCATACAATATTTTTCCTACAACTGCAGTTCTGGATTCCAACACAATAAAAGCTTGTAGTTTGTAACATCACAGACCATGCGCGGATTTGGTTAGCGTTCGCCATTTTTGAGGTTATGTGAATTTCACGGATTCCGTCATTCACCAATGAGAAGACGTCAAAATCAAAGCAGAAGTGTAAAGAAAACAGCTGGCGAGCGTAAAGTACTTTACCGCTTGCGGAGCAGTAAAGAGGTATTTTACAATTAGTTTTCAGTACGTAAAGAACGACTTTACGAGCAGTTGTAGGAAATAGTTATTTATGTATTAAGAGCGTGAAGCGCGTTTTTATCGCTCGAGCCAAAACATTTACTGCGCGACGCGTAGCGGAGCGCAGTAATTTTGCGAGAGCGATAAAGAAGCTTCACGCGCGAATTGCATACAATATTTTTCCTAAAACTGCAGTTCTGGATTCCAACACAATAAAAGCTTGTAGTTTGTAACATCACAGACCATGCACGGATTTGGTAAGCGTTCGCCTTTTTTGAGGTTATGTGAATTTCACGGATTCCGTGATACACCAATGAGAAGGCATCAAAATCAAAACAGAAGCGTAAAGAAAACAGCTGGCTAGCGTAAAGTACTTTACCGCTTGCAGAGCAGTAAAGAGGTATTTTACAATTAGTTTTCAGTACGTAAAGAACTACTTTATGAGCAGTTGTAGGAAAAAAAATTATTTTCTTCTTCTGCATATTCTACTCCTCCCTGTACTCCTCCTGCTGCACTTTTTCTTCTTTTCTTTTCTCTTGCCCTCTCTTCATCCTCATTCTTCTCGTTCTTCCTCCTCTTCTTTTTCATTTTATTTTCTTTCACCCTTTGCATCCACGTTTTTGTCGAGTTATTTTTCACTATCTCCTTTTTCTGCATATTCTCCCACTGTATTCCTTCTCCTGCATCGATTTCTCTTATTCTTTCACTTCTTTTTCTTCGTCTTCTTCTTCTTCTCCTTCTTTTCCCTCTCATTCTCCTTTTTCCCTCTTCTTCTCCTTCTTTTCCCTCTTCTTCTCCTTCTCTGGTTAAGTGTCAAGAATGGACGAATCTTTGTCCAAACTTCGCCATTTCATGTAATTGCATCACTCAGATTGTCATTACCATAGTTAATATTTCACTATAGTATCTATGTGATGTTAATAATCTTGTTTATAACCATTCATATGCATAATTTGTAAATTTACATGAATAAAGAAAGGTAATCTAATCTAATCTCCCTCTTCATAGTTTTTTCTTTTTCCTACTCTCCTGGAACTTTTTCTCTTTTTTCAATCATCATACTTCTTCTGTGTTCCTCTACCTTATTTTCCTCCATTTCTTACGCTGCTTCATTTTCTTCTCTTTCTTCTTCTCCTCCTCCTGCTCCTCTTCCTCCTTCTCCTCTTCTTTCTTTTTCTCCTCCTCCTCGTTCTTCACCTCCTTCTCTTTCTCCTCCTTCATATCCTTCTCATCTTCCTCCTCCTCCTCCTCTTTCTCCTCCTCCTTCTCCTCCTCCTTCTCTTCCTCCTTCTCCTCCTCTTTCTTATCTTATCTCCTTCACTACCACCAACTCATCCTTTTTCCCTCCTCCTCCTCCTCCTCCTTTTTATTCTCCCATCGCATCTTCCTCTTTTTTCTCATTCTTCTTCTACTGCTCCTCCTCTTCCTTACCCTCCTCCCCCTTCTCCTTCAACCCCCCTTTTCCTCCTCCTCACCCTTCTCATCCTGCTCTTTCCTCTCCTACTTCTACTTCTCTTCCTCCTCCTTCACCCATCTTCCTCGTCCTTCACACATCCTTCTCCTCCTCTTCCTCCTCCTCTCTTCCGCCTTCTCATTCTTCTCTTCCTCCTCCTCCTCATCCTCCTCCTACTCCACCACCTTTCTTTCCCCCTTCTTCTCTTCCTTCTCCTTCCACCACCATTCTCTTCCTACTCTCATCCTAGTCGACTATGAGTTCCAAAAATCAATTTCTAACTTAGAAGGCAATTAAACAACAACAACTACAACAACAGCGACATGATGATGGCAACTACACAACTCGCAGCTTATAGAGAACAAAACTAGAGTTCAATTCCTCAGCTAACTTTAGTTACCGAACACCTGGCCGACTCTCACCGTAGTTCAAAAAGCCAGTTCTAAACGTCAGTCGCCGCCACACAAATCACGATTCATAAGTTTTGAAACTAATCGCGCGCCCGCCAACAAAATGGCGTCAACCGAATTAATTCCGATTTTACTGCGCTGTGATTGGCTGAAAATAGATGTGTCTACGTGACAAGGACATGAGATTAAATAAAAAAATTCTACTCAAAGTAAATATCGTGATTTGTATAGATCGTAGGGAAAGGGATCAGAAGTTCCAGTGAAAACTGTGTCATTGGTGTAGTTTCTTATTCTTTTTCTTCTTCTCTTCTTCTCTTTTTTCTTTTGTTGTTGTTTTTCTTCTTCATTTTCTCCTTTTTTCTACTTCTTTTCCTCTTTCACCTTCTTCTTTTTCTCCTTTTTACTACTTCTTTGCCTCTTTCTCCTTCTTTTTCTCCTTTTTTCTACTTCTTTTCATCTTTCTCCTTTTTTCTACTTCTCTTTTTTCTCATTTTTTCCCAGTTTTTTTTTCTCCTTCCTCTTGTTTTTCTCCCCCACGTCTCCTCCACCTCTCCTCCTCCTCCTCCTCCTTCTCCTCCTCCTCCTCCTCCTCCTCTCCTTTCTCCTTTTTCCTTCTTTTTTCGTTTTCTTCTTCCTCTAGTTTTCTTCTTCCCTTTTTCTTTCTTTTGTTTTCTCCTTCTTCCTCTTGTTTTCTCTTTTTCTCCTTCTTTCTCTCGTTTTCGTCTTTTTTCTCTTTTTCATCTCGTTTTCTTTTTGTTCTTCTTTTCCTTCTGTACTACGTTTTCTTCTAGTTTCGTCTTCTGACTTTTCCTTACTCCTTTTTTATTTTTCTTCTTCCGCTGGTTTTCGTGTTCTTTTTCTTCTTCTCCATCTCTTTTACTCCGTCTTCTTTTTCTTCTCCATTTCGTTTACTTCGTCTTCATTTTCTTCTTCTCTATTTTGTTTTCTTCTCCTTTTTCTCCATTCTCTCGTTTTCTTTATCTTCCTCTCGTTTTCTTCTTCATATTTTTCTTTCCATTTCATCGCTGCTCAGCCCAATCAACCACCTACAAAAATTGAAGCTGGTCGTCTTGGAAAGAGCTACTAATTTTCTCTGTTAATTTTCATCACTGATTTCATTTTTTGAAAAATAATCTCTTCATATTTGTAGCGATTCTAGACATCTTTGATACTTGACCAAAATTTCCCTTTAAAAGCTTGATGAAATTAAAACATTTTTTTCTCTGGGGCTCAGGAGGAGGGGATCTACCCCTCTTATCCCTCCTCATAGATAGACCATTGGTATTGATGACATAGCACAGAAATAAGTGTGGGAAACAATGATTATTTATCTCTGGAATTTGAATCAAACAGTGCCACATGCACTTTATAAACGGGAGTTTGAAAAATAGCTTGTGATTTCTGTCACGTATCAGATACAACGTATTTATTAACTTGACAATAAATTGGAGGTTGATGGGGCATCATTATTTAATTGTCACTGGAGGGATGAAATATCGTGAAAGGGTTGTAACAAAAAAATTTGAATCCCGAATTGATTGTCGGTTTTTGTTGACAAATAAATACTGTCTCTACAGCCCTTGTCATCAATTCTGTGATCTGTATTGACCTAATAAAAAATAAGGGGTTGTTATAGGGGGTTGAAAACACCGGTGAAAAGTTGTGTGACAGTAGTTAACCAGAAACATGCTGTATTTATCGTGCGGGTGTCATTTGTTGGGATTTGTTTTAGATGGGGTGAGAAGTGTTTGGATTGGGATGTAGACAGCACGTTTTTGAGTGTTAATACCAATGCAACGGGGTAATCCAAGAACCCAACGATGATATGGAATGAATTGTACTGAAAGGCATATTATGCAACATTAAATTTCTATGATTTCCATAAACATCATAAACGATGATTTGCGATTCAGAGATATGCACATTTGTAGCTTTTATGACATTTTTTTGTTTCTTAATTAACAAACCTAATATAAAATTCCTACATATAAAACTATAAAACTAGTTTATCTACGACCATGTCATAATGTAGACATTACAGTTTCACAATTGGTGCCAAAACAGCTGTCTTTTCGAAATGCTTTTTGAGACCCGTTGCATAAAGAGCTCATTATAGTACAGGTTCTACATTATAACACGGGTTCTGGACCAATCAGAAGCATTTTTGATGGAATCAATATCGTAATTCAATATTGTGAAACTATCAGCTGATTTGATCAAACTGCTACACCAGCTGCTTTAACCTAACAATCTACTATAACTTCTCGTATTT
This sequence comes from Conomelus anceps, assembly GCA_948455865.1. Taxonomy (NCBI): domain Eukaryota; kingdom Metazoa; phylum Arthropoda; class Insecta; order Hemiptera; family Delphacidae; genus Conomelus; species Conomelus anceps. Next base: position 11,900,342 of record OX418222.1, read on the forward strand.
GAGATCAGAGGTTAGGTATCTCTGACAGTCACAGGTAAAATGAAATTGTTTTAATTAAATGTATACTAGTGGTCGTAGATAAAATAGTGTATGCAACGATTTTATTTGGCCATTAAAGCACTCGTGAGATATTTATAACACTCGCATTCGCTCGTGTTATAACTTACATCTAACTCGTGCTTTAATAAGGGTCAAAATAAAATCGTTGCATAAACTACTATCAACTATTCAATTCACGTAGTCTATTTTATGTTTTGTTTTTTCCACAAAAAGTCACTCTGTATCGCGTCACCAGGCTGCGTTTCAATTTTCATCCAGCCTGTACTTGTGTTGTTCCAGACAGCTGATTGCTCAAATCCGATCAGATTTCACATGTCTGATGAATGAATTTATAGATCAATATTGATTGGATTTGTTTAATTACAATGTATTTTTTTTTATTTAACTAACATACAATCAATGTGAATACAACAGGCTATTGCCTAAAACTGTTGCTCATAACATTTCAAATTAGAATCGAAATCTTAGGTTAGGTCTGTTTCACTAGAAACTTTAGCCTGAAATTACTCAGTAATCACTTGTTAGTATACTTAATTGAAAAGTATTAGGAATAATTTGTTCCTCTCAAACAAATATGTTATTCGTATGGATGATAACTTTATTCATATAGGCTCAACCTGATGGATCAGAGGGTCCGAGGGCTATCTTTAAATCTGATTCCAATTTGTTTGATTCATTTGTTCCCTATAGAAGGAGGCCTGAGTGCCTTCTTTTATTCCTTTTAAATAACTTATTCTTCAAATGCAAGCAAATTTTGAAAATTTTCACACACATCGCTAGAAATTCCTCAAAGGTAGATTCATGCAAAATTTCAAAGAATGGGGTCCACGCGTTCAGCCGAAAATAATGTAGTGAGAATTGAGAGAAAGAAGGCACAGTGGTTCTTGGTGTTATCTGCTATGTAAATGTTTACTTCTAAGCTATCGGTTTTTTATATTTTGACGCCCAAATTCAAAATCCATTAGGGAGTTACTTCGACTATGAGGATGCTCTATACCAATTTTCAAGAGTAGAACCAGAGTTCTTCAAACTTTTTGTCTCGTAGTCCAATCACCAGATTTTTCGGGCTTTACTTATACTTCAGCCATCATTATTTCTGTAAAGAAGCGATTCCGTGCCTACGTTTATATAATATGATCTTTTTGAAACTCTCTGTATAAATTGTATAATTATTTATCCCAGGGTTTAGTTTTTAAGGCTGTGCGCAGGGTTTTTGGTCATAATTTTTTTTAGAAGTTTATTGTATTGGATATTATTAAGGTATTGAAATGTTGACTATTGCCATGATGAATTATTTTTTTCATCAAATATTTTATGAAATATGGGAGTTCAAAGTTGAAATTTTTCGGTTTTTTGGGGCAATTGATCTCCCCTACAAGTTATTTTAAACTTTTTGATAATTTTTTTTTTTAAATGAAAGACACATTGAGGAATAAAATGACATATTTTTCATTTCGATCAAACAATTAGTTTTCTGAAAATAAATTTTTTAAAACATGCGAAAAATTTCAGTTTTTCAAAATATTATTTTGAAAAAACCAATTGTTGAATTGAAATAAAAAATGTGTCATTATTTTCCCCAAGGTGTCTTTTAATTATAAAAAAATTATCAAATGTTTAAAAAACTTGTAGGTGTGTTCAATTACCCCCCAAAACCGAAAAATTTCAACTTTGAACTCCCTTATTTCATAAAATATTTGATGAAAAAAATAATTCATCATGGCAATAGTCAACATTTGAATACCTTAATAATATATAACACAATGAACTTCAAAAAAAAATTATGACCAAAAACCCTGCGCACAGCCTTAAGTTACCAAATAAAATATTTAGTTACAGAATAATGAGCCACTATCCTTCTCAGAATAATAGGAATGCACACGAAGCTGACACAAATTCTTCAGGTAGAAGCAATTAGCTCTGTTTAACTTTATTTTGGATGACGTCACTGAATTAACACCCAATGGTACCACAGTAACTCGCTCGTTAGAGAATAATTATTATTTATTATTAAACGCCAGAAATTGGGTGGTGAAGGGGTTGGGAGAAGAAGAAGAAGAGGAGGAGGAAGAAAAAGAAGAAGAAGGCAAAGGAGATGAACTAATTGTTCAAACAATTGCTTGGTTAGCTTGAAGCTCTCCTTCATTTACTCAAGAAATTGTTGAGACTATATTATTAACAGATGTTTCAAAACTCTCCTTCAATCCCTGTAGAGCACCTCAGAGGTTTTACGGAAATATTTAAAAAAAAGTATAATAATTATGTTAAATATAACAAACAAAAGGTGGAGACATGATGTATATAGAAAAATTATTTCAACTTTTAAAATACTTTTTTAATATGTGCATGGCAGGTTTATTCTTTCTCTTCAACTCATGATTTAGAAACATTTCTTCGGCAAATTTTGTTTATATATTTTTTTTTTTTTTAGGATGAAGCCCACATAGGTCTGAGACCTGTGCGTGGGTAATGAGTTGGATGATGGTGATTGATGAATTGGACCTACAGTTTTAGGTGGGTTCCGAACCACCGGGAAGTGATTTTACAGCAGAGAACAGTGTCTTTTTTGCTGGCCAATCTATTCGGTCACCGTTACGAACAGGACCTACGAGAACGCAGCTTATCTCTCTGATTGAACAGATACCTGCTACGGCTCGCGGCTATCACTTTAATACTTTAATACTTTAAATTTTATACTGACGTTATAAATATTTGTATTGTATTATCGGCATAATTCTGTTGAAATAATAATAATATTATTATTTCAACAGAATTATGCCGATAATACAATACAAATATTTATAACGTTAGTATAAAATTATATTATTATAATATTAAAAATATTATTATTATTATTAATAATAATAATCATAATAGTAATTATTAACTTTTTAAGTGAATTTAAGTGAATAAGTAGAATTTACTTACTCTATAGGCCGAACGTTTTTGAATCTTGGAGATCCATTTCCGGATACCGTTTTGACTGCAATTCGTTGAATTCACTTAAAACGCAGTTCGTCATGGAACAAGAAATCTAGGATTTTAATAATTATTGTCAATGGAGGAGATAGATATTATAAAATATTAAAAATACCTAGTATTGACCAAAATAAACAACAAAGAAATTTACAGTAGAAAAAACTTCAGAATAAGACTTAATTAATGGGAAGTTATACCAGAGACATAACCTCCAAAGATTTGAAACAAAATTGAGCGAAGAGAGAAAAGCTGAATTCGCACAATAAATGAAAAGCTGGCGGGCAAACAAGAACAAGTCAAAAAAATGAACCATCTTTACTCAGCGTCTTCCACTTTGTGAGCTTTCCGTCATATAATAATAATATGACTGGCTGGCTCAGGTCTGGTGTCAGAGTTCTCAGGTCGCACCTGAATAAGTTCAGGGCTTCTTATAACTGTTTTAAGGTAGCCGGGACCTGCAGGCTTATCGTGTACTCCGAAACACGGGAATCACTCTAGAAAAAATCTGTTTTATAATTTTTCTGTGTACAATAATATTGTTTTTCAAATCCAATCATCAATTCGTTTTTTCAAATGCATTCATCTATTCTGGGGACATTGAGTTTCTCACATTCTGGTGGCGAATGATTGGTCTACTCAAATTCATAGACTTTAAAAATTTGAATAGACCAATCAGACGCCACCAGAAATATTTACCAGTTACCGGTAAAGCTCCCAGGAACTCAACAATTGTTTGTTCTATACAAAATGGTTATTTCATTCCACTAATATAGTATTATTTTTTATTTCAGGTATGTACAATTCATCCAGTCCTGTTTTCAAAATCTGTAAGTAATTTTGCATTTGTAGAAAATGTATGGTGTCTTTCAAGTTCATTGTAAACTTAATCTGCTTACAAAAAATAAAAATAATAAAATAATTTTAAAAAAATTGTTGGGTCTTATAGTCACAAATACAATAAAAACTAATATAAACTTTCATCTTAACAAAATGTATCATTTAAAAAATAAGCGTTTCAAATTTGGAATTTTCTGTACTAATTGCAAGCTCTCCTTACAAAAGTATTGTGTCCCTCATGTGAATCTAGTTGATCAGATTTCATGTAAACAAGTTAAAAAAAAAAAAAAATAAATAAATAAACTTGATCGGTTTTCCAAAATTTTTACATTGATAAATTGTGGAATTTTGGGACGTATTATTGGGCTATTCTCACAGATTTTCAAATTCCTTCAAACTCCTACAAGTATTGCATATTTTTGAGTAAATTTCACATACTGTATTCTTCAATTTTTAAAACTTTGAAAATCTCATAAGTTGTATATTTATATTTTCTGTAATTCAGTGGGATCAGACTTCCGGGGGTTGAAACACAGATAGGGTAGTGATATAAAAGGGGCTGAGAAGGCCTACTAAAGAATCACCCCTACCAGACTGATCAATATTACTAGACTGTACACACATTCACTCATCCTCTCTCATTCTCTCTCTCCCCTCTTACACTCTCTCAAACTCTCTCACTTTCTTACCCTTCCCTCTATCATATTGTCTCATTCTCTTTCATCCCCTCACACAATCACTTACACACCCCCTCGTTCTCTCACATACTCTCTCTCTCACACGATCTCACTCACACCCACTCACTCTCTCTTTCACTCCCTCTCTCTCGTCTTCTCCCGGCTACTCTTACAGACGTGCCGAAGTCATTGAAGACGAAGAAGGAGGAGGAAAAGAAGGAGAAGATTAAAAGGAGACAAGACCAACAACTGTATTACAAGTTAGTGCTTGTTCATCGTATTTTAAAAGGCGCTGACTTGTGGGGGGAATGAAAGGGATAGGATGGGAAGAAGAGAGGTGGAAGTACGAAAGAGGAGGTGAAGAAGAAAGAGGAGGAGAAGAAGATAGAGGAGGTGAAGAAGAAAGAGGAGGAGAAGAAGAAAGAGGAGGAGAAGAAGAACGAGGTGGAGAAGAAGAAAGAGGAGGAGAA
>OX418222.1:11905564-12079719 GCA_948455865.1 Conomelus anceps
TTTTTCTGTTTGTTATTACGTCTTGGAGACTCCAGTTAAGGAGTATAAGACAAATCAGATCAACAATATTATACACTAGTTACCATAATTACTGTATCAATTACTTGAGGTGAGGCTTAATTTTGATGTGAAAGGAACTCTTGTACACTATAAAACGCTCTATATTGCATTATAAACCTCTTATATTGCACAATATAATCTTGAATATTGCAAGGTATAACCTCAAATATGGCAGGATATAACTTCCATTTCTGCAGAATGAAAACCTCAATTTTTCTGTTTGTTATTACGTCTTGGAGACTCCAGTTAAGGAGTATACGACAAATCAGATCAACAATATTATACAACTATTATCAATTAGTTGAGGTGAGGCTTAATTTTGATGTGAAATGAACTCTTGTACACTATAACAAGCTTTTTATTGCATTATAACCCTCTAATATTTTTTCTTAATAAATAAGTAAATGAATGAATAAATAGTTGAAACATTGAGTTGTGTATTTAAAAAAAAAATTAAAAAAAAAAACACAATGAGACAATCAAGCCGGATTGGAACATTCCAGAAACCAATCAGCTATGAAATAGAAATCGGCATAAACTGTAGCTATATACTATGTACAGTATATCTATATTTGTGTATGTACTTTCGTATATATAGGTCGAGGAGCAATGAATTTGTATTCCAATTCATCTGCTTCCCAGAGTCCAGATGTGCTCCCGAAGGAAGAATGATGATACTTTTCTCAGATAAAAAGGAAATAAGAGGAACGAATCTCGAGAATAAAAAGGGGATGAGCGATAGAGTAAAAGTATGAGTGGATAGAGAAGGGAAAGAATAAGAAGAAAATTGAGGAGGAGGAGGAGGAGGAGGAGGAGGAGGAGGAGGAGGAGGAGGAGGAGGAGGAGGAGGGGGAGGAGGAGGAGGAGGAGAAGGAGGAGAAGGAAGAGGAAGAGGAAGAGGAGGAGGAGGAGGAAGAGAATGAGGAGGAGAAGGATGATGAGGATTAAGAGGATGAGGAGGAGGAGAAAGATGAGGAGGATAAAGATAAGGAGTAGGAGGAGGAGAAGGATGAAGAGGAGGAGGAGGAGGAGGAGGAGGAAGGAGCAGCAAGAGGAGAAGAATAAGTGAATGAACAGGGAGAGAATGGAGATGTAAAAGAGAAAAAGGAGGAGGTGGAGCACGAGGAGAAGATCAAGAGAGAAGAAAGAGACGTAGGAGGGGGAGGAGAAGAAGAAGAATAAGATGATGTAAGAAAAGAAAAAGGAGAATGTGACGGAGATGGAGAAGAAGGAGTGGAAGAAGATGAAGAAGACAAAAGTAAAGGAGAAAGAAAAAGAAGTAGAAGAGGAATAATGAGGAGGAGGAGGAGGAGGAGGAGGTAGAAGAGAAGAAGAAAGAGGCGGAAGAAATAAAGAAATGAAGACGGTGGAGGAGGAGAAAAAGATTGGAGAAGAAAAAGAAGAAGAAGAAGGTATAGATGGATGAAGAGGGAGGAAGAAGAAAAACTAGAAGTTGGAAAATTATTGTAGTAGAGGACTGAAAGGAGAAGGAGAAGGGGAAAAGAAGGAGAAGAAAAAGAAGAAGATAGATGAAGAGGAGAAATAGAATAATATCCATAAGAAAAAGGAGGAGGAGAAGAAAATGAAGAAAAGAGAAGTAAAGTAGTAGATTTAGAGACATAGAAGTAGCAGGAGGAGAAGCTGAAGATAAAGAAGACAAGAAGAATAAGAATTAGTAGTTGAAGAAGAATAGGAAGAAGAGCTGATAAGAAGAAGGAGAAGAAGAAAAAGACGATGGAAGAAAATAAAAATATATATAAGAAGGTGGGAGTGAAGGAAGGGTAGAAAAATAGCGAGAAGGAAGAGGTGGAGGAAAAAAAGGAGGAGAAGAGAACTAAGATGAAGAAGAAGGAGTAGGGGAAAAACAATAAAAAAGTAGCAAAAGAGAAAGAAGTAGGAGAAAGAGAAGAAGAGAAAGAAGAAGGAGAAGGAGAAATAGAGAACGGAGTTAGAGAAGAAGGAAAGTAAAAGAGAAAGAAGAAAAAGGAGGAGAAGAAGAAAAAGGAGGAGGAGAAGAAGGGGGAGAGGAATAAGAGAATTAACTAGAAGGAGAAGACGGTGAACATAATGAGGGCTGATTAAAAAGAAATAGAAGGTGGAGGAGGAGAAGGAGAAGAGGATGAAGAAAAAAAAGAATTAGGAGGATGAGAAGAATAAAAAAATGAAAGAAGATCGAGAAGGAGGAGGAGGATGATGATGAGAAAAAGATGAACAAAGAGTAGTTGAAGAGAAAGAAGGAGAAGAAAAATATATATAAGAAGAAGGTGATAAGAATAATAGGAAGATGAAGTAGAAGGAGAAGAAGATGAAAATAAAGAAGGCAAAAAACAAGAAGAATTAGGATGATGAGAAGAAGATCCTTCTTCTCAAAGAGAAGAATCTCCAGAAAGCAGGGGGATGAGTGAAAGAGCGAAATTATGCGTGGCAAGGGAAGCAAGGCTTAGGAAATCATGGAAATAGAATCGTAAAAAAGCGAAGCTAAGCGAAGAAAATGAATTGAGGGTTCGGTTTTTATGGATGGGGATGTATATAAAAATTTAGAACAGTTTAAAAAGAATACAGATGCCTTGCCTGGAGCATTCCTGTCCGTATAGTCCGTTTCTCATTTCCCACTGACCCCTATTACAGTGTTGAGTTTTGGACAGAGGAAGCTCTCAGGCATATTGCAATAACTCTCCGTTTTATAATCTATCCACTATGTATTCCATCTTGATCGGTCTTACCCTCGTCTTTATAACTACTTGCTTTTCTTCTTCTTCTTCTCCTTCTTCCACTCATCCTCCTCATCCTTCTTCCACTCATCCTCCTCATCCTTCGTCTATTCTTTTTCTTCTTCTTCACTCGTCTCTATAACCACTTGCTTTTCTTCTTCTTTTTCTTCTTCTTCTTCTTCTTCTCCTTCTTCTCCTTTACCAATCCTCCTCCTCCCCTTTTTCTATTCTTTTACATTTTCTTATTGCTCATTTTTTCACCCATGTCTTTCTAACTACTTGCTTTTCTTCTTTTTCTTCTTCTCCCTCTACTTCTCCTTCATTTTCTTCTCTTGTACCACTTCTCCTCCCCCCCCTCTTCCCCCTCCTATTAATTTTATTCTTCGTACTGTTCATTTTTTCACTCTTGCTTTTCTTCTTCTCCTTTTTCTTCCTTGCCCACTCCTACTCCTCCTCCTCCTCCTCCTCCTCCTCCTTCTTCTTCTTCTTCTATTCTTTTTTGCTTCTTCTTCTTCTTGTTTTTTTTCACCGTTGTCTTCATAACTACTAGCTTTTCTTCTTCTCCTTCTCCTTCATCTTCTCCTTTTCCCATTCTCCTCCTCCACCTCGTTCTTCTATTCTTTTTCTTCCGCTTCTTCTTCATATTCTTCTCCTTCCCCTCCACCTTCTATTATTTTTCTTCTTCGTGCTATTAATTTTTCCACTCTTGCCTTTATAAATTCTTGCTTTTCTTCTTTTTTTTTGTTATATCACTTAAGATAAACCAGTAAGAAACAAATGAATAACGTTCAATTAATTATGAATTCGCTATATCACTGTACAAAAACTAATTACCAACTGTCAGTAGGCCTATAAATAATTCCAATAAACTATCCAATAAACTGCTCAATGTTGTAAAAAGAAATGCCCGAAAACCAGTTAGACACTTAAAAGAAAGGGAACACTTACGAAGCCTGTCACTGTATTTGATATGCATAACCACCTACAGTAGAAACAATTAGTCTGGGCGCGTGGCTCTGGTTTCACTACTAGCCGTCCTGTTAAAAGTTGACTAGTTGACCTTGAAGACATCTGCAGCGTCGCACGGGCCACATGTTTTTAGAAATGAGCGATAAACACTCCCCTCGCCATGGCTGACTACCAAACGGCCGCGCGCCCAGACTAATTGTTTCTACTATACAGCACTACATTATGTGTAAATTGCAAAGGAAATTGGAATAATATACTGTCACAATATACTGCATTTATCACTTGAACAAATAAAACGTTTGTATCACCCTGTCTGTATAAACTGTCACTTGACACGTTATTACAGACTGTATAAACTGTCACTGAAAACTGCTACTCATTTCGAACGAACTTCAAGGAAGTTTAAGCAATAACTGTACTGCTGTTTACAAGAACTTCCGCTTCTATAAGTTTTTGTAAAATTCCAGGAAACTCGAAATCTCTATAAACTTCTAGATGTTCTAATTACACAGATAATGTTGTCTGGATCATTCTAGATGACCATTTGATAGTAAGCGAGAGGAGAAGAGGAGGGGAATGAACAGAAAGTTCCTGATATCAATGTAAACGGAATTACTGTTGACACAATGGGCAGCGCAGAAATATTTTCTTTTCTTCCTCACGTTTCATAACAATACGCTTTTTTAATATTTTTTGAGGATGAAGCCCACATAGGTCTGAGACCTGTGCGTAGTTGGATGATGGTGATTGATGAGTTGGACCTACAGTTTTAGGTGGGTTCCGAACCAGCAGGAAGTGATTTTACTGCAGAGAACAGTGTCTTTTTTGCTGGCCAATCTAATCGGTCACCGTTACAAACAGGACCTACGAGAACGCAGCTTATCTCTGTCTGATTGAACAGATACCTGCTACGGCTCGCGGCTATCACTTCCCTAAATATATTCAAAGAGTCCCTGGAGTCAAGAGAATCTGAAGAAAAGTTTATAAATGCGGCCTAAACCTTCAATGTTTTTTGTTTCGTTTTTCTTTTTAATTTTATCAATAGATACCAATTACTGTGGTAACAATCAGTTCATGTGTTGAAATAGTTCCATCCTGTAGCAGAAAATGAATATTCAGCATGAATTAAGTGGTAAGATGGGATTAAAAAAAGAGATAGGGATGTAATTGTAGAATTGTTTGAACCAAATTAGGTGTGGATTGGATCATTAAAATTTCAGGTCTTTTGAATTTTTCAACCGGCAAGTCTCTGTCGACAATTGTGGGGCGATTGTCACAGGATTGGAGACAGTAATCTGGCATCACACTCATTTAATGAAAAATAGAAAAGATTGTGGGGGAGGCAGAAAAACAATTTGAGATCTTTCTTTTGCTTCTTATTGCCTGTGTTCTTCTTAACAATCTTTGTTATCTTCTTTTTCTTCTTCGTCATCATCATCTTTCCGTTCTCTTCCTCCTTTCAATCTTTTTCTTTTCTACTTTGTTTCCTTCTTCTCCTTTTTCTTCCACCTGTTCTCATTCACAATCTTTTTCGTTCTTCTTCCTGCTCTTCATCATCACAATCTTTTTATTTTTCTTCTTCTCCTTTTTTTCTGTTCTCCTTCACCATAATTTTTTTCCTCTCATTCTCCTTCTCCTTCTCCGTCTTCTTCTCTTCTTTTCCTCTTTCTTCTGCTTCTTTTTGTCCATGTTTGTTTTTATTTATTTGTCCTGCTTCATCTCCTTCCCTTGCTTTTTCTTCTTCTACTTCTTCTCCTTTTCTTATTCTTCTTTATAAAGAGTTTTTTAGAATGCTCAACTCAAAAGCAGACTGAGTAAATGTTACCATTGAGAATGCTGGTATAAGTTTGTTGAGGATATATCTTAGTGAGGTGGTTTACAATTCCCTCAAGTACAGAAAACATGGGGCATGAGTTTGCTCTTCCGTTTTCAACAAGTTTGCCTCACTGTTGTGTCAGAAGACTCCTCTTCTTCTTTTTTCTACTTTTTCTCCTTATCCTTGTTCTTCTCCCTCATCCCCTTTCTTATTCATCCACTTCATTCCCCATTATTTCCTCCTACTTTTCTCTAACCATCTACTTTTCAGTCTTCATATTTTCTTTTTTCACATCATATCCTAATTCTCCGTCTCTCTGCCTTATTCTCCTTCTTCTCTTTCTTGTTTCCGTGCTTCTTCTCCCACCTTTCCTATTTTTCTTGTTTTCCTCCTCCTACTCCCTCCTTCCACTTCTTCCTCCTCCTCTTCCCATTCCTTTCCTTTATTCTCCAACTCTTGTCGGCCACTTTCTTCTTCTTTTCCATTTCCTGCTGCACTTCCTTCTTCTCCTTCTTCTTGACCTCTTGCACCTTCTTTTTCTTCTCCCTTCCTTCTCACTCCTCCTCTTACTCGTCCTCCTTTTTCTCCTCTTGCTGCTCTTTTAATATTCTTCTCCCTCTCCTTCTTTTCCATCTTTTTCTTTTTCTTCTACTCTATCTCCTGCTTCACCCCATCCTCTTATTCTTGACCTACTCCACCACTTTCCTCTTCACCATCACCCCTTTTCGCTTTTCTCCTCTTCTCCTACTCTCCCACCATCTCCTCCGTCTTTCTCCTTCTTTTACACCTCTTGTTCTCTTTACTCTCTTCTCCATCTCCTTCTACTTTTCTTTGTCATCGTCTTCTTTTTCTTCTCCTTCCACACCTCCTCCCACTCCTACTTCTTGACTTCCACTTATTTCTCCATACTTTTCTTCTTATCGACCTCCCCGATCTTTTCCTCCTCGTCCTTTTTATTTCCTTTCTTCTTTTTTCTTCTTCCTCCTTTTTTCTTTTTGCTCCTCTTTCTTCTTCTTCCATTAACTTTTCATGAGAAATTTAACGACTTGCAGTCAAATATTTGTTAAGAATAAGTATAATAACTCACTTAATCTGGCCGAGCGCTTTCGAATCTATGAGATCCATCTTCAGAGGCGTGGGTTCCTAGATCATCATGTCAGTTCATGTCAGTTCATGTCAGTTCCTCTGCTATACAGAGGAAACAAAAGACAATGTGAACAACTTCGATCATACATAAACAACTTCGATCATACATAAACAAAATACATAAGAACATTCAATACACAGCTGAATATGAGCAAAACAATTCAATAAACTTCCTAGACCTCTCAATTACAAAGAACACAAACCAACAACACAGCTTCAACATCTACAGAAAACCAACAATGACAGATACCCTAATACACAGCACCTCCAATCATCCAACACAACACAAACACTCAGCATTCAGGTCAATGCTACACAGACTCAACAACACACCGCTATCCACCGACAATTACCACACTGAACTAAATACAATAAAATACCTAGCACAAGAAAACGGCTACAAACACGACCTAATTGACAAACTCAATCATAAAATAAGAAACAAAAAACAAAACACCAACACCACTGACAAAAAATACATCACAATGACATACATTAATCCACAATCAAACAGACTAGCAAAAATCTTCAAAAAAGCCGGCCACACCATCTCATTCAGAACAAAAAACAAAATAAAAAATGCACAGGAACACAGCAAACTTTGAAAACAGAAACCATAGCCACAATACAAGAAACAGGCACCTTCTTATTGCGAATGTAGCAAGGAAAGCCTTATACCAGAGACACTTCAACCATTTAGCTCCCAAATTGTACAACCTACTTCCTGAAAACATCAAGAGCACAGCATCTGAAACAAGATTCAAATCTGCAGTCCACAAATGGATATTAAATACAGGAAGGCAAAACTTGGAAATAATTATCTCAAACAACATGTGAGCTCACTTACCTAATAATTCCGCACTAACCCCCCCCCCCCCTACTCTAGGACATGGGTAAACCATAGTTGAGTAGGGTAATTTCCAAAAACTATTTCTCAAAAATTGCAGTTCTATAGTTATTAGATTCCCATTTAATTTGCTAATATATATTATATTGTTTTAATTAATTATTGGTTGGAAATAAAGTATTTATTTATTTATTATTATTATTTATCTTTATACATTTTATACCCTGGCATACCCTGGTATGCCTGTTGTAAACTTAGTATGGACAATGGACCATCATTAAAACAGAGCGTAGCTTCAACCGGGAGTTAGTCTACTATACAGAAAATATTGATTAATAATCAAATTGAAGTATATTGTACATCGGTTTTATAATGTATGGAAAAAAATTGTAAACTTACACTCATAACCACACTGAACACAAACAAATACGATCTCCCAGGGATCTACAAACTGAACTGCTCTGATTGTAACAAATTCTACATAGGACAAACAGGCCGCACATTCAAACAACGTTACAAGGAACATTTTCAAGCCCTGACATCAAAAGCTGAATCGAATTTTGCCGACCATATCATTCAAACTGGACACACTTTTACTGACATCAGTACCAACCTACACATTCTACATATAAAATCTAAAGGACACGAACTCAACACCTTGGAACAATTTGAAATATACAAACACACCACACACAATAAACAAAACATTCTCAATGAACAACTAAATTTTAAATCTCACAAACTTTTTGATCACATTTTACAAAAACCACAACACTTCTAACCAAAAAACTGACATGATGATCTAGGAACCCACGCCTCTGAAGATGGATCTCATAGATTCGAAAGCGCTCGGCCAGATTAAGTGAGTTATTATACTTATTCTTAACAAATATTTGACTGCAAGTCGTTGAATTTCTCATGAAAAGTTAATATTAACAACGCAGTTCGTCATGGAACAAGAAATCCAGGAATTTTCTTCTTCCACTCTTGTATTTTCCCCTCATCTTCAACTACTTGATTTTTTCATTCTTCTTCTTCTCCTTTTCTATATATGTTTCTTCTTATTTTCTTTATATTTTTATTATTATTATTATTATTACTCCTCCTTTCCCTCAGCTACTTTATCTTTTCATTTTTATTCTTCTACTCCTTCTTCGTCTTCCACTTAATCTGCTCGTTATTTTGTATTTTGTTTTGTCACTTCTTTTTTCTTTATTCCTTCTTCCCCAACTTCTTATTCCTTTCCAAACCGATAAAAGCTGTCAGCTCAGTAGGTTCCTCCACCAATGATGTAGGGACAGTGTGTGACAGAAAGACAGAAATTTCACCCCCCCCCCCACTTCTCCTTCCTCTATCCTATCTTCAAAAGACGACCAGATGGTATCTGGACTAAATTATTCAATAAATTGTTGAATAGAGTACATTTTTGAACAGTGCTACCAACCCAACCAACATCAATTTCCCCTCTACCCTGAAAAAACGGGAAATTTGCAATTGTCACGTACTATATGCATATTATAATATTATACGTTTCCGATACTGACTGACATCCATTTGAGAGTGAGACAGTGAAGGTGGAGAAGAAGAAGAAAAAGAAGACGTAGAAGAAGGTGAATAAGGACGAGAAGTAGAAGGGAAAGACGTTGAAGATGAAGTTGAAGGAGGTGGTGAAGAAGCAGAAGAAGAAAAAGGAGAAGAAATAAAAAAGAGTTGAAGAAGGAGATAGATAAGATGAAGATAGAGGTCAATATGCAGAAGGTGGAGGAGGGGGATGATAAGAATGAGAGAAAGAAGAAGAAGATTGAGGAGGAGGAGTAGAAAAAGAAGAAGAAGAAGAAAAATAAGAAAAGAGGATGAGAAAGAAGTGATTGTTTGTAGAACACAATTGGAAATATGGTATAATAAACTGATACAATGAAGGTTCTAAGCATACACATAAAAATCATTATAAAACAACGAAATATTTAACAGACAATAACCACAATTCTAATAAGGTCCTGTCGATATATATATATATATATATATATATATTGACTGTATATTTCTTGTTTTATAGAAAGTAAATGGTCAGTGATAGTCGATCGCCGTAGCAGGTATCTGTTCAATCAGAGATAAGCTACGAAACTCCTAGGCCATCTTTGTAACGGTGGCCGATTGGATTGGCAGGCAAAAAAGTCTCTGTTCTCTGCTGTAAAATTACTTGTGGATGGTTCAGAACCCATATAAAACTGTAGGTCCAACTCATCATCCAATTCATTACCCACGCACAGGTCTCAGACCGATGTGGGCTTCATCTTCCGAAAAAAATGAAAAAAATAATTGTTTCAGCTTATTTAGATACAATGGTGATCTGGAATCGAAGAGATTGGAAAAGAATGGGAAGAAGAAAAAGAAGAAGAAGGGATGAAACGACCCTTAAAATGTGAAGGGATGAGATGTAAGGGATGTATTGGGACAGAATCGTTGTCCTAAATTACCCTTTAAACCTCCTCCCCCCTCTCATCTTAACCCCCCCCCCCTAACCAAGATGAGCCCCTTCGTTTGGGCTTAAGTCTCTCCCAAAGAATCAATAAAATAAAGGGGTTAGTAAGACTGTATCTTATTGGTACCCGACTCCATCACATGGATTTGGAAACAAAACACTATTAAAAAAACACAAAATGGTATTTTTTGGAGAATACTAAAAAAATTAATTTTTTACTTTGTTATAGTGATGTGAATATCCATTATGGGAAGGTCTCTGTGTTTAAGATTGGTCGTAATTATTGTTTAATTGGTGTTAAGATCGTGTTTTGATTGTATTAATATTGGTATTAAACATCCCATTATTTACAAATTTATATCGTAAAATTTTAAAAGTACATGAATCAGGATGTTATTGGATCAAAACACAAGAAAATCAAATTAAAAGCAACCGTGCACACATTCAAAATCAGTCTGTTTTTGCCCTTTAGTCTAAATTTCATGAATTTTTGTTGAGTTTTTGAAATTGGATAATCATCATTTTCCTTTACAATTTGCGTTGGAAAATAGTTATTTGTGTAACTAGAGCGCAAATTATTTATTTGGTGCATGAGAGAAATAATGCATTATGCACTTCTATGGAATAGTTTCTAGAGTGCAGCAAAGATACTTTCAGCACGAGTTACACATCAAAGTTCTCCTACAGTTGGCACACCTGGAGTGCGACAAAGTAAAATGAGTGCGGCAAAGTCAGCTGGAGTGCGGCAAAGTAAAAGAGAGCAGGAATCAGCTGTTTTGTGTACTATAATGAGTGCATAAAAAGCCACTTTTCTGGGTAATTGTAGGAAAGATTGTTTATTGACAAGTGATTTTGCTAACCCTCTTGAAACTTGAAAAACGTGTTTTATAGACATTTTGACGTGTTTTGTAAAATGGCTCAATATTTATAATAGTTATAGATTTTGTAACAAGCTTGATTGGATTTTCTATCTCATTTCACAAGAAATCAGTTCAATTTAAACTAATGCATTTAGAAAGAAAAAAAAGAAAGCATTCGGCCTTCTTCTAAGGGAACATATGGTTTTCAAAATGAGCAATTGGAATCAGATTTCCAGATAGCCCTCAGGTCCTCTTATTCATCCGGTTGATCCTTTATAAGAATTAAGTTATCATTCATAAGAATAACATATTTGCTTGAGAGAAACAAATCATTTCTAATATTTCAAGTAAGATATCAAAGTGATTACTAAGTAAGTAACTGATAATTATACAATTTTCATCAATATTGTTTAATAAATTCATTCATCAGACATGTGAAATCTGATCTGATTTGAGCAATCAGCTGTCTGGAACAACACAAGTACAGAGGCTGGATGAAATTAGAGAACCCAGCCTTGGTGACGTGATACAGAGTGACCTTTTGTGAAAAATAGACTACGCATATTGAATCAAGGGTTAGGTCTGATGACTGTGTTTAATTTTTCGATGGTGATTATCATTGAGTACATGGAGTATGCTCCTCTGTGCAAGCACCCTTATTTTTGGGCGTAAGGTCTACTGTTCACACACCTACTAGTATTGTATGTTATTAGACTTCAAAACACTTCCAGACGAAGAACAATATTAAGATGAAGAAGAAGAAGAAGAAAAAGGAATTGAAGAGAACGAGAGGAGGAAGAAAAAGAAGGATAAACAAGGTTAAAAAGCGACGTCTACACCCAGTGACCAGACATTGAAAAAACGGGAAATCGAAGAAGCAAAGCAGTGAGCAAGGGCTATTGTGCAACAACTTATGTGCACATTGCACCGGATGGAATTGCTTGTAAAGGCGATATTTTTGCATTTTTCAATAGATTCGATGCCATTAGACCTTTCTTGGTGACGTGTGGTAGGAACGGTCAGCTGCTGGAGGGCGACGAGGTGTGAGAAAGAAGAAGATAGAAGAGGAAGGGAAAAAAGAAGAAGATGGGAAAAGAAAAAACAAATATGGTCAAGAAGAAGTTGGGAGAGGAAGATTGAAAAGAAGATGGAAGTAGAAGATGAACAAGGTTGAACGATGAAGTGGATGAGAAGAAGAGGGAAAAAAGAAAACGTGAAAGAAAAAGAATGAGGAGAGGTCTGTGAACAGCAATAAGAAGAAGGTGAAGAAGAAGAAGTAGAAGGAAGGAGGAAATTTAAGATAGAAGAAGAAGAAGGTGGAACGAGGTGGTTGTGAAAAGGAAAAGAAAGAAAGACGAAAGAATAAGAAGTGGTGAACAGCAATAAGAATAGAAAGAAGAGATTGATAGGAAGAAGAATATGACGAAAACGAAAAAGAAAGATATGAAGAAAAGGGAAGGAGTAGATTGAAGAAGATAAACAAGGTGGAACGGCGAGGAGGATGTGAAGAAGAGGGAAAATAAGAAAAACGAAAGAAGAAGAATAAGGTGAAGTCGGTGAACAGCAATAAGGAGAAACACGAGATATGAAGATTATGAGGAAGAAGTAGGGGTAAGAGGAGGAGGAGGAGAAGACGCAAATATGAGAAGAAAAAGAAGATGAAGAACTGAGGGGAACAAGAAGAAGTGGGTGGCAATAGAAGTAGATGAAGAAGAAGTCGAGTGAGTAGACGAACGTTGGAGCAGGAGGGAAGGAGAAGAATAATGAGACAAAAGAGATGTGGAGGAGAAGAAAAATAAGGATAGAAAAGAGGGAATAAAGAAGATAAATAAAGAAGAAGAAGGAAATGGCCTATAAGATATTCCAATTCAATAGAATCAAGCATCTTGCTAGTCTTCCAATAACTGAGTTGTTTCTTCTGCAAACTGTTGGACCCACTATAGATAAGTTCGAAATGTTCGTAATTCGTCATGAATACGCCATTATAACCCATTTTTTATTTTTGCAATCCGTCTTGAACCCTTTTTTTCCACAATTGTGTAACTAGTGCATATATTACCTATTTGCTGCATGAGAGAAATGCATTACACACGAGCTGAAGGCGAGTAAGGAATAGTTCTTGAGTGCAGCAAAGATACTTTCAGCACAAGTTACACATTACATTTTTCCTATTGGCACACCTGGAGTGCGACAAAGTAAAATGAGCGGCAAACTCAAATAGTGCAGGAATGTAAAATAGTGATTTTACATAGTATAATGAGTATATAAATAGCCGAAGTTTTGGGTAACTGTAGGAAAAAATACTTTCATTCATTTACTAATATGGTTTTTTCAATTGCAGATGGAGAGCCGATCAAATTACCTGAAAATCTGGAGAGTCTCCCCAAGGCTGAACACTTTCCCACCCAGAGGCATCGCTGGAATACGAATGAGGTGAGTAATGTACTTTTTTTGAAAAATATCTCAAATTATATCTGAATTCACTTTATTTTGGATCTTTTAACAATAACCTGCTACTATCTCATGCTCAGCATCCTCAAAATAAAACAACAGAGAAAATTATCCTTACAGCTAAAGAAAATACTATCATAAAACAAAAATATCTTGAAAATACTATTATAAAACAAAAATAATTTGAAATTTTTAACATAAAACAAAATAACTTGAAAATGTTATTACAATTATTAAAAAAAACTTATCTAGATGAAATTATAATTGTAAATTGAAAATAAGAATTAGTGTGGGATACATTTGAGGATCTTGTGTAATTCCATTATCAATGCATTACATGATGTGTCTATTCTCTAACAAAAAATATTAATGAAAATCTTTGTAAAATTGTGCAGTAGCTACAAGTAGTGTTAATACTATTAGTTTGTACCAATTTTTCATGGAGCCTCCAAATATCTTTTCATAATTGTATTGAATGCATTGCAAACGTTTATTCTATAGCAAACTATAAATATAACTTATATAACATTTTGCAGTAGATACAAGTAAATTTACTAATACTATTAGGTAGTACTTTGTCATGGAAATGGATCCTTATACTAATATTATTACCTTGTATTATATAGAGAAAAGTATCCTAAATATTTTTTCACAATTTCTGACTCATTTTTCTTGCCTTGAAGGAATATTCATTCACTATCATTGGGAAAGTTATACAATAATTATTTATTTGTTAAGTTTCTGGCTGAAGTTTGGTTTGGTTGCGGGGCCGCGATCAAATAAATCTTAATGTTGATGGAAAAATAGTATGAGAACCATGGAAGAGGAGTAAGAAGAAGAAGAGAAGGAGGAGGAGGAGGAGGAGGAGGAGGAGGAGGAGGAGGAGAAAAAATGAGAAGTAGAATTCTAACTTGGGGAGTGAGGCATCGCGTGACTAGGACTGGTCTGTGTGTGTGTGTGTGTGTGTGTTTGAGGGAATAATAAGTTTGTAAAAAGAGCAAGTAGTTGAAGAAGAAGGAAGAGAAAGGAAAGAAGAAGAAAAAGTGGTGGAGGGAAGGATGATGAAGTAGACGTAAGAGATGAAAATAAAGCAGCAGAGGAAGAACAACTAGGGGAGGAAAGAGAAGCAGAAAAAGAACCAGATGATGAGGAGGAGGAGTAGGAGAAGGATGAGAAGGAGGAGGGGTAGGAGGACGATGAGGAGGAAGAGGTGGATGAGGAGAAGGAGAAGAAGAAGGAGGAGGAGGAGTAGTAGTCGGTGGAGGGGTAGTAGGAGGAGGAGGAGGAGAAAGAAGAGGTGGTGGAGCAGGAGGTGGAGAAGAAGGATGAGGAGGAGAAAGAGAAGGAGGAGAAGAAGGTGGAGGACGACCAGGCGGGGGAAAACCAGAAGAAGTTGAAAAGGAAAGAGTGAACTACAAAGAAAGATAAATAGATGATAATGATGGAGTAAAGAAAAAGGAGGAATAAAGAAGTATTAGAAGAAAAAGAAGACGAAGAACAAAATTCAGGAGAGTAATGAGAAAAAAGGAAAGAAAGATGAAGAAAAAAATGATGATGTAGAAGAAGGACTTGTAGAGAACGTAGGAGAAAAAAGACAAGAAAATACAAGAAGTAAACATTTAGAAGATAATGGAGAAAAAGAAAAAGAATTTGACGAAATGTAGGTTTTAAAAGAGAAGAAAAAGGAAAAAAGGTAAAAAGAAAAAATGAATAAAAGATTCAGAAGAGGAAGATGAGAAACAAAGAATCATTGAAGTAATGAGTGAGTGGAGGAGAATTTGGAAATGAAGTATATGGTGGAGCAGAAGAAGGAGAAGAAAAACAAGAAGGGGAAAGAAGATGAGGATATGGAGAAGAGAAAAAAGGATAAGGAAGAGAAGAAAGATTGGGGGCAGAAGAATAACAAGAAATTTAAGAATAAGAAAAGGAAAGATTATGAAAAAGAAACAGTAGAAAAATTAGAAGAGGAACAGGAAGAAAATAGTAAGAAAGAAAAAAGAAGAAAGAAGTGGTGGTAGGAGTAAGATATGAAAAAGAAGACGCGGAAGGAGAAGAAGGATAAGGAGGACGTAGACTGTGAGAAGGAACGGAAAGAGTTGGAAAAAGAACTATAAGAGAAGAAAAGAAAGAAGAAAGCGAGGAGAAAGTAAGAGTAGAAGTGGATTAAGTAGAAGAAGAAGAAGGGAGGACATTGTTGTAATAAATGTTCGGGGTTTAAGGAAAAATGGAGTTGAAGTTGAAAAGGAAAGGAAATTACGGTAAAAGAGGAGAACCAAAAGGAAAAAGGATAGTTTAAAAAGATTAGGTGAAGTAGATGTAACAAGAGGAGGAGATGTAGCAGAAAAAGAGAAGGAAAAGAGGAAGAAAAATAAAAAGGAGGTGGCGATGAAGAAGAAGGAAAGAGAAGGAGAAGAAGAAGGAGGAGAAGAAAAAAGAGAAGATGGAGAAGGAAAAGAAGAAGATGGAGAAGGAAAAAGAGAAGAAGGAGATGAAAAGAGAAAGTGGAGAGGAAGGAGGAGAAAAATGATAAAATAAGAAGGAGGAGGAGAACAAGAAGAAGAAAAATTAGAAAAAAGAAGAAGCAGGAGGAGAACAAGAAGAAGTGTAATAAAAAAAAGAAGAAATATCAAAAAGACAATTTATTACTACCATCACAATCATGCCATTTATTAGTTGATAACTACTTTGAGACTTTCAGGTAGTTTTTTAAACTAACTCTCTCTCTCTCCCTCTCTCTCTGTCCATCTATCTATCCCTATCTCTATTTCTGTTCCCCCTCTTTTATAAAGTTTCACTACTCAAGAAATGTAATAAATTTCCAAACTCAATTTCCTAGTCAGCTTTGAGAAAAAGTTTTTTAATAGCAGGTACTATGATTAGATGTCGAATTATTGTCATTTCTATTTTTATAACTCTCTCTCCCTCCTTCCCTCACTCTCTCACACATTCTCTCTCTTCCTACCTCACTCTGACAGTGATGTACTTGAAAAGTTTGATAAGTCTACTTATTCCCTCTGATTTTTTGTACTTTTCTTACTCATTATAGTAAATATTTCTACCTTTTTTGGAATTCTTCCACCCTTTTTCTTATTCATCTTTTTAAATTGTTTTTTCTCCACCTTCTGGTGTTTTTCCCTAAACTAGACTAATACTGTCGGTTTAATTTCGAACTTAAAGCCTCAGCTGTCTATCTGTAGGGGCCTATACTCGATGATAATCACCATCGCAAAAACACAAAATCGAAAATCAAACATATATTTCAGAATGGTGCACGACAAAGAGGAGCAGCATGTCTACCACCATTCTATAGTATTTGTTTGATTTTCTGATGGTGACTATCATAGAATATTCTACACTGTTCCTCTCTTAGGGTGCTTTCATTGAGCATTGAATATTCAATTATAATCACCATTGCAAAATGAAGCACATGCTGTGGAATAATGGTATTCACACTGCTCTATACCTGCTCTATTCCTTATTATTTGTTTCATTTTACGATAGTCTTTATAATTATTGAACTAAATTTTACACTGTTGCTTCCTGAGGGTGATTGCCTAGTTGAGTATCAAATACTCGATAACAATGTCCGTCGTAACATCAAACACATGCTATGGAATGGTTGTATTCATGCTGCTCTAATCTGTCATGCACCATTCCACACCAAGTGTTTGATTTTGCGATGGTGATTTTCATCGAGTATTGGTGACTATCCATAAGTGATAGATGCACAATTGTACTAGTAAAATTGAGCTCCATGTTGAAAATAGACCTATAATTCAGTAGTGGACCAGAGCAATACTTATAGTAGAGAACTTAATTCAAGCTCCAAGTTCCGTAATTTTAGGTTAGGATTGATCGATTTAGACGTCATTCAGTCTTTGAAAGTGCCTAGGTTGTAAGAGAAAATTACTCTAATTCTCACTAGTTCTAGTTTAGCGAATTCCGTGACTGAAGCTGAACGTTCAATTCGGTTTACAGTATGAATGGGAGTTTATTTCGTACTTCGTGAAATGGGAATTCAAAAATTGAGCCGTTTATCACCCTAATTCAGTGTTGTTTTAAGTGTTGTCTTCATGATGATGATGATGATGATGATATGAATGGTGATGGTGATGGTGATGATGATGATGATGATGATGTTAATGATGATGATATGGATGATGATGATGATGATGATGGTGATGATATGGATGATGATGATGATGATAAGGGGAATAAAAATAAGAATAAGGGAAGATGAAGGTGTTTTTTTTTCTAGATTACGTCTTGCAGACTCCAGTTGAGGTGAATCTCCTCGGCTTCTTGCATTATTATTGTTTACGTGTTGATGATAGTGAAGAAGAAAAATAAGATGGATTAAGAAGGATGAAAAACAAGAAGGAAGAAGAAGGAGAGAAGGAGAGTAAGAAAATGATACCAAAGGGAGAGGTGTTGAAGAAGAAAAAAGTAGAAGAACGATCTTTAGATGAAGAAGTATGATGAGGAGGAGGAGACGTTAAAAAAGGAGGTAAAGAAAACAGAAGAACAAGAAGATGATGATGGTCGATACAAAAATATAAGATTTAGATAAGGAAAGTGATAGCCGCGAGCCGTAGCAGGTATCTGTTCAATCAGATAGAGATAAGCTACGTTCTCGTAGGACCTGCTTGTAAAGGTGACCGATTAGATTGGCCAGCAAAAAAGGCACTGTTCTCTGCTGTAAAATCACTTTCCGGTGGTTCGGAACCCACCTAAAACTGTAGGTCCAACTTATCAATCACCATCATCCAACCCATTACCCACGCATAGGTCTCAGACCTATGTGGGCTTCATCCTTAAAAAAAAGACCAGCGATTCTCAACTGGTGTGCCACTAAATTTCCGAGACAATGTGACAATGAAAGTGAAAACAATTAAAAATGAAATAATTAAATATAAATTTCAAAAATGGACAAAGAAATATTTATTTTCCAGTGATATACAAGGATGCACATTAGTACCACATGAGAAACTTGAGCTTGTCTTTTTTCACATAATAGTTCAATTCTTGCTGGAATTGATAACAAACACACACGCATTTTTTGATCAACTGATAGAAGTGCTGCCAACTCGCCTGTCAGTGTGCGTACAGTACTATCAACAAAGGAGAGTGTGCCGTGACCAAAAAAAGGTCGAGAAGCACTGATTTTAGACTATGATGATCTACTGTAATACCAAGACTCTGTTCTCTGCTGTAAAATCACTTCCTGGTTGATTATCTAAAACTGTAAGTTTATTTCATCGATCACATCATCCAACTCATTACCCTGTCCATGACATTTGTTTCAAGCTTTGTTCCTCCAAAACTCCAAAGGGGTTCACATCAGGCAAGGATAACTAATAATTTCATTGAATGTGATGGTTGTGTTTAATTTTGCTATGGTGATTATCATTGAGTACATGGAGTATGTTGCTCTGTGCAAGCACTCTTGGGCGTGAGGTCCACTGCTCGCTCAACTACTAGTATAGAGTTTAGCTTGATTCACACATATAGGACTGTGCGCCGACTGTGCGCCGATCGTGTCGTTTTGGATGGATTCGCCAAAGCAGTCTATCCATTTAAAATACACGGCGACAGTCTCAAGTGATTCACACATATAGGACTGTGCACCAACCGTGCGCATACTGTGTCGTGGCCGAGCTCTTTCAGAGTGATCTATCAAGGTCACAGTCCGACACAGCTGGCGCACGGCCTGTGCACAGTCCTACATGTGTGAATCAACATAGGGCGACGATAGGGCGACCAGCGCTAGCCAAGTGAAGGAAGCTTCGGGTGTTTCCGTAGAGGCTCGGGCATTTTCGTTGAAGAGAAAAGTTCCTAAATTTTCCAAATCCAACATCCTTTTCATTCTTTTTATCTCAAATCCTGTTGTTATTGTTTGTACTTCAGATTGTAAATTAAATTAAAAACATTCTGTTCTTTGAATAAAAACATTTAAAAATGAATGAAAATATATTATTATCTTTTTTTGTGGATGAAGCCCACATAGGTCTGAGACCCGTGCGTGGGTAATGAGTTGGATGATGGTGATTGATGAGTTGGACCTACAGTTTTAGGTGGGCTCCGAACCACCGGGAAGTGATTTTGCAGCAGAGAACAGTGTCTTTTTTGCTGGCCAAAAAACTTACAAACTCTCATACTATGCATGTCTTGCATTACCTACTCAGACATGTTATAGATTACAACCTCAAGTGTAGAGGCCAAGCAGTGTGCATGCACTTTGAATGCATATCATATAATTTTTTGAAGTATGTTTCATTCATTTTTAAAAATATTTCTTGTTTTTGAATTTTTGTTCCTTCTTTTCTCTCTCTTGCAAAACAATTAATGCTGAATCCATCTCTGTGACTGGAGTAAAATTCCACTGAAATTGCGTCATTGCAGAACAAAACGGTCGCAGCACAGTCGGCGCACAGTCCTATATGTGTGAATGAACCTTTAGCGTGTTTTTTTAGGTACAACCAACCGGGAAAATAGACATGAAATAGGCAAATTGAATCAAGGGATAGGTGTGATGATTGTGTTTAATTTTGCGATGGTGATTATCATTGAGTTCCTCTGTTCCTCTGTGTAAGCACCCTTATTCTTGGTCGTGAGGTGTACTGTTCACACAACTACTAGTACTGACTCTATTACCGTCTTGTCAATCTCTAGTGAATCCACCAAATTTTACGAAACTGGGGGGAAAACGATTTTTGCAATGTGTATAGAAGTAGGCCAGGAAAAGGCAAAGATTGCTGGTATCCAAATGTTCTGTGACCAAACCATCAAATCTTTACGTGATCTGATTTCCAAAGTGGGCCGACTGGCCGGACCAACCACTCTTCAAATCATGATTTATAGATGGTACAGAAATGGTATATCGGTGAAAGATATCATACAGAAATCGAACAAGGAATATTTCTTGACATATCTAAGCCTTCATGAATACACCTTCTTCTATTTCGTCCTCTTTCAGCTCCTCCTTAGTCTTCTTTTTCTTCTTCATCGTCGTCTACTTCTTCTCCTTCCTCTTCATCTTCTCCTCCACCATAATTATCGACATCTTATTTTTCTGCATTATTACTAGTAGTTCCCTGAACAGTGGACCTCACTCGCCCAACACTCCTCACTCAAAAAGGTATGATATTTTCAATAAAAATTCCAGGAGCACTTTTGACTCGATTTTCATTGCTCAATCTTCCATTGATGATAGAAATTGTAAAAATCAATATTTGATTAGTCCAACATTTCTGACGCTTCCTAGAAATGACTCATTATAAAGAATAAAAAGCTCATCCAAAAGAAAGTAAACTGTGAAAGTCTCAATATTGAAGATTTTAGAGATTTTGAACCCTCTCTCTAACCCGTTGGGTTCAACGAAATTTGTCAAGGAATAATAGACAGACGCACAGATGTAATGCCGAGAGGTTGAGTAGAAACTGACACTTCGTTCGGTCAATTATTATCATCACCATCATCATCATCATCATCGAGGATGAAGCCCAAATAGGTCTCATTTGGTCTATCTTAGCACCTCACATAGGTCTCTTTTAATCAATATCTATATCTATATATATAAAAATGAATGTCTGTCTGTATGTATGTATGTATGTATGTATGTATGTATGTATGTATGTATGTATGTATGTTCCCTATAGACTTCAAAACTACTTGACAGATCGGCATGAAACTTTAGGAATATGTTCTGTGAATATTGGGGATGGTTTCTGACCATAAATTTTAATAGGGGAGCTAATAATTATTATTAATTAATCCATTTTATAGACCTAACCTACTGAACTTGCCAGCCAAACAGCTTAAAGGAACAGCTGATAGATATCAACAATTTTTAATCATATGGCAGGCCCCTTAGCGGCGTTATTTACGCTGTCTGGAACGCATGTAGGCTACCGTACAGTCGGAGCCTTGCAGTATGTAGGAAACATATGACTGGGTATGATGAAATGTAATTATGCCGGGTTGATGCTATCTGTTAACCAATGCAGCTAGAAATTTGAAATGCAGCCTCAGCGGGAGGTGGCGAATAATAAAATAAAAAACCTAGCTTTATCTACCCTTATAGTCGTAGGAGGTTTAAATTTGAAATGTTTCTTCATTCAGAGGTGGTGATTAAGAAAACAACGAAGCCTCTATGATCAGCTGGAAGAGCCCTAGGACTAACTTCTTTCCTAATTTGAAATGTAACCTCAGTGGGAGGTGGCGAATAATAAAATCAAGGAGAATTTTTATGAGAACGCAGCAATGCGCGTCAGGGCAGCTAGTTTTTCTATAAATTCACTCATTGGAATGTGGAATCTCATCTGACTTGAACAATCAGCTGACTAGAAAATTGAATAGACTACACAAATTGAATCAAGGGTTAGGTGTGATGATTGTGTTTAATTCTGCTCTGGTGATTATCATTGAGAGTACATGGAGTATGCTCCTCTGTGCAAGCACCCTTATTCTTGGGTTTACTGTTCACACAACTACTAGTTAAATTTATTCTAATTTGAATTATAAGGTTGGAGAACACCTGTTTTCCTCTACTATGGATGTCTAGGGCTGAAATACAATCTGTCCAACCTTGATGTCAAATTTATGAGCCCTACACCCGTCAAAGCCTCACCGGGTTGGTCTCAAAAAAAGACCAACCTAAGGGTTGAAGTTACTGTGATTGAAAATTGCCCTAAATCAATGAATGAGTGATGGCTTTGAATTATTTGAACGATCCTTCCCTCTTTTGTACCCCTGGACAAATCGAAGTTTTTTTTGGAAGATGTCAACTAAAGTCGAAAAAGGCAAAGGTAGTAAAAGTGAATCAAGCATGAACTCGAGGGGGTTGTAAAACAAAATTTCCTCTGTCCACCTTTTATCAAATTTATATATAGGGGAAGGCCTGGTCCTTCCAGGAACCTAAGAAGAAGAAGATAGAAGAAGAATTAGGAAGATGGAGAAGAAGAATTAGATGATGAAGAAGATGAAGATGCTGATTAGATTATATTATCTTTCTTTATTTATGTAAATTTACAAATTTTACATATTAGTGGTTGAAAACAAACTTATCAACATAACATAGATACTATACTAGACTTAAATTATTTTTTAATAGTGCTAGAGAAAAAGACAATGATCTCATTTGTATGATCTTAATGATATTAACTACGTTGATGACAATCTAAGTGATGCAATTATGTAGAAGAAGAAAAAGGAAGAGGGTGTTGAATCATGTTTCAATTTAAAGTAACGTAACTATTTTAAATATAATCTATGTAATAAGAGAGAGCAGGGGTGTGTGTATTACTGATTTCACAAAAACGGGATTGATTTGGAACACTAAATTTATCGCAAAAGTACTTTAAATTCAATTCAGTTCACAGTGCTAGGTCCCTCTACCTTGGGTAAGAACGGAGCCAATTACTAGAAAATCTTGACTTTCAAGTTAAGAAATTTAATTGAAGTGAAGGTGAGTTTCAGTTTACTAGCTGACAAGTCAGTGAGTAGAAACTCTACAAGCCGACCCAGCTGTCCCGGCTATATATTTCGATTCAGCTGTCCCGGCTATATATTTATTTTTATTGCTGATGATGCCCACATGAGTCCGAGACTTGTGCGTGGGTAATGAGGTGAATGTTTTTTTTTTTTTTTTTTTTTTTTTGGAGGATGAAGCCCACATAGGTCTGAGACCTGTGCGTGGGTTATGAGTTGGATGATGGTGAATGATGAGTTGGACCTACAGTTTTAGGTGGGTTCCGAACCACCGGGAAGTGATTTTACAGCAGAGAACAGTGTCTTTTTTGCTGGCCAATCTAATCGGTCACCGTTACGAACAGGACCTACGAGAACGCAGCTTATCTCTCTGATTGAACAGATACCTGCTACGGCTCGCGGCTATCACTTCCCGATTACACATAAATGCCTGACGGTGGAGCGGGATTCGAACCCACGACCACTTAAACGACAGCAAGCTGATGTTGCGGCGCCCCAACCAACTGCATAATTTATTTAGTGTAAATTGTTATTTAATTTAGTGTAAATTGTTATTTAATAACAATTTACACTAAATAAATTATGCAGTTGGTTGGGGCGCCGCAACATAATTTACATTAAATTTTAATGTAAATTATTGGCGTTAAATTATTATCAGGAGTCGGACCTTTGCCGGAGGAGCTGGTTTGACTTAAGGGTCGTATTTATGAGCGTAACTTGAAGCCTTCTTATCTAAGGATGACTTAGAAAGGCTCTATTACATTCAATGTGATTACAAGCTAACCTAAAATCAAAACGTTATTTTAGATGCTAACAAACATAAACTAACATGGATGAAAAGATAACGATAAAGCACCGTATATAAATTTACAGTTACTGTTTCGTAATTATTATGACACCAATATCCTTTATATTTATATTTTATGTTTTCTAATTTGAAAAAAAAACCTACGCGTTTACTACAGTTACGTTCATCCCAACCGGTTGAGGTGAGAAGAAAATTTATATGCTAAGTCGATTTATTTAAAGTAAAAGCACTTTCAATAGGTCAAATAAACAGTGAATTACATTGCAATGGTGAAAAATTGAATGTGATAATTTTATTTTATTTTGATGAGCCAATGCTATACTAAAAAATGAAGCCAAAATATGATAGAACATAATCTCAAAAACGGCTTCAAGATATCTCTCTACCTAGCTTGGCTAAGAACAGATTTGAGATACCAATTTTAAGAAAATCTTGACTTTTAAAATCTTTAAGAAGATCTTTAAGTAAGGTTCTTGAATACGAACTTATTTGAAGTATTAATTATACTGGGCGAGTTTACTAGCTGACAATACAGCTTACAGGCCGACCCAGCTGTCCCCCACGTTTATGTAGTGTAAATTCTTATGTTAGTGTAGTTTAATGTAAATTATTAGTGTTAAATTATTTATCAGGAGTCAGGCCTTTGTCGGGGGAGCTGGGTTGGCTAGTGTTACAGCTACTCTTTGGCTTGTCACTTCGAGAACTTGTAAGTGTAACTAAGACTTATTGCCGCTAAGTATGACTTATCCAAGTCTTTCTTTGATAAAAAACGTTCATATAAATGAGGCCCTAGTGTAACTTTTTGAACTTGCTCTGACTATAGAGGTATTTCAAGAGTCTCTCGAGTCATTGAAGGAACGTTCATAAATACGGCTATAGGTATTAAAATACTCCACGAATCGAACACATCTATAATAAATAATTCACTAATAATTTCATTCACTGTACCATTAGATTAACATTTTTTTGTCATCAAATAGGTGAGAAAATTCCAATAGACCCCATTTGGAAATGTTGTATGTCCATTTATTAACAATTCCCAATATTATTCAAATTATTTCCGATTGTTTGGTTGGTATTTCTGGTGGGGCTTATTGCCTTTTTTCACGCATATAGAAAATATCAGAAGTGTTCTATTTCAATCAGAAAACAATGAAGGTCGATCTATATGGGCTTGAAGCATATTCTTATTTTTCTTTCTTGTCGTTTTCATCATCATCATCATCCTCTTCTTTTTCATCTTCTCCTTCTCCTCCTTTTCTGTTATTTTCCATTCCTTTTTTGTACTTCTAATTTATTTTATCTTCATGCCTCAATCTTCAACCATCTTCTTCTTTCTCTTCTTCGTCTTGTGTTTTCTTCTTCTTTTCGTCCTCAGCATTCTACTTCATATTCTTCTTTTCCTTCTTCCCCATCCTCTTTCTTTATTTCTTCTCCAAGCTTCTTTTATACTTGTTCTACCTATCCTTCTGCTTTCCTCTTGTTGTCCTTTTTGTTATTTCTCTTATTCCTCTCGTCCTCCTTATCCTTCTCCATCTTCTCTTTCTTCTTCTTTTCCTTCTCCTTCTCCTCCGTTTTCTCCCCCCGCTCATCCTCCTCATGTCCTCCTCTTCTTCTTCTCATTCTTCTATTCGTCATCATCCTATTTTTTCTTCTTTTCCATTTTTTTCCTCTCCAAACAGATAAAAGCTGTCAGCACCGTAGCATCCCCCACCAATGATGTAGGGACAGTATGTGACAGACAAAAATTTCACCCCCTTTTTTTTCTCTTTCATCTCCTCTTCCTCCACCTCTTCCTTCTCATCCTCCTTCTCCTCCTACTCATCCCCCTCTTTCTACTCCTTTTTTTCCTCCTTCTCTTTCCCCTTTTCTTCTCCTGCTCCTTCACCTCCTCATCTCCTCCTTCTCTTTCCCCTTTTGTTCTCCGGCTCCCTCACCTCCTCTTCTCCTCCTTCTTCTTCGTTCTTCTCTGCTCTTCATCATCCTCTTTTTCCTCCCAATCTCCCTGTTCTTATTATTTCTTCCTTTTCCGTCGCCGTGGTTTTAATTGTTTTTTCTACCTACTGTTTTTCTAGGTCTCGATGTTGCTCTCCTTTTTCTTCTTCCGTTTCTTCTTCTCCCATTCCTGTCCTCCTTTTATTCTCCTTCTCATTCTTCTATTTTTTTCTTCTTTATTTTTAGCTTTTTCTACTCTTCCTGTTCTCAACTTCTTATACTCGTCTTTCTCTTCCTGTTCTTTCTCTTCTTTCTCTTTCTCTTCTTCTTCTTCTTACTCTTCTTCCATTTCTTCCTCTCCTCCTCCTTCTCCTCTTCCTTCTTCTCCTTCTCCTCCTCCTCCTTCTTCTCCTTTTCCTCCTTTTCCTCCTTCTCCTTCTCCTCCTTCTCCTCCTTCTCCCCCTTCTCCTCCTCCTTCTCCTCCTTCTCCTCCTTCTCCTCCTTCTCCTCCTTCTCCTCCTTCTCCTCCTTCTCCTCCTTCTCCTCCTTCTCCTCCTTCTCCTCCTTCTCCTCCTTCTCCTCCTTCTCCTCCTTCTCCTCCTTCTCCTCCTTCTCCTCCTTCTCCTCCTTCTCCTTCTCCTCCTTCTCCTCCTTCTCCTCCTTCTCCTCCTTCTCCTTCCTTTCCTCCTTCTCCTCTTTCTCCTCCTCTACTCCTTCTGTTCTCCTCCACCTCGCCCAGCCTCCTCTCCTCCACCTCCTTTTCTATCTTTCTGCTTCACCTTTTTTTCTGTTTTTTGTTTTGCTTTTCCCTCTCAGCCCTCAATTTCTTCTACTTCGTTTCCTCATTTTCTCCCTTTTTCTCCTCATATTCTCTCCTTTTCTCCCACTTCTTCCCCTAATTTCTTTCTTCTTCTCTTTCTTCTAATATCCAATACAGTACCTTATCTCAAAGGAGTTATGGAACTCTGGAACTCTGGAGATTGTATGATAATAGAGTGATGTTTCAGTCTTGCAATGATATAAAAATGGAGGGAATCATTAGTTGAGTTAGGGCTTCACTATATACGTATATACCATGTATATAGTGTGGCCCTTGTGGAGCCCTGTTAAGGGAGAAAGTGGCAGCAATATCTGGCAAGCACTCCACATAAAGGTCATCTATATTACAGCAAGCCTTACTCCAATAACCTCTAAAAAACTTGTAAACACAACCTAAAAGACAATTTAAAAGAATGTAGAACACTAGGCTCTAGGATTATACTGTTTAGTGATTTTTTTTCTAAAGCTACGTTTTAAAGTGAACATAAAGTGAATAACAAATTTCAATATGTTAAAAATCGATGCCAGTACAGCTTATTTTATTCCATGAAATATTTAAAACTATTTTTATGATTATTAAACAAAGATTTTACTCACTAATTTCACTTTTCAGTACAAGAGTCAGACCTATCATAACTCAGTATTAGTTATTAATAAGTTAGTTAGTTAGTTATTATTAATTAGTTAGTTATTAGTTATTAATTTGTTCAAAACAGTGTCGAAATGAATGTTATGCATTAGTCACATCATATGATTCAAAAATTTGTAAAACAATTTGAATTCCAATTTAGAACCTAAGAACAACAAACACGCCTTTTAGGTTATTTTAGTGTGGGTATCTGTTCAATCAGATAGAGATAAACTGATCTCCTGGGCACTCTTCGTAAGGGTGACCGATTATATTTGCCATCAAAATAGACACTGTTCTCTGATGTAGAATCACTTCCCGGTGGTTTGGAACCCCCTAAAACTGTAGGTCCAGCTTATCAATCACAATCATCCAACTCATTACCCACGCACAGGTCTCAGACCTATGTGGGCTTCATCCTCTAAAAAAAATAAAGTTATCCGATTTTTTGGTAAGTTAAATTAAACATAATATATTGACAATCGTAGATGAAATATTGAATGGATTGTATTTTGCCTGTAAGCCACTTGTGAGATGTTTAGGATACTCGTTTCACTCATGCCCTAACTTATATTTCACTTGTGGCGTAAAAGCAGTCATAATACAATCGTTGCATGAAGTACTATTGTTTTAATTAAATAATTGTTTTCATATTTGACTCCTATATCCAAAATTAATAAATAGGTAACTCGCTAAAGGTACGAGAAAGTTACATACCAAGTATGACGATACTACAATCTACCTTTCAAGAGCTATGTACGGACGGACGGACAACAGCACGATTTCAATAATGCCCAAAAATATTATTGTGTTTCAATGACTTGATGTTATAAGCTTTATTATCACTTACTCTTTGGTGGTTGGGAACCCACCTTAAATAGTAGGTCTATCATGTTCCCCATAACATGGCTCAACGCCAGACCTACATTCATATTAACGTTTTTCGTTACTAAGGATACGACTGGGAATTATTTAAATCGTGCGTTTGTCCGTCCGTATTAGATGAGATTATCTCTCTTTATTCATGTAAATTTACGAATTTTGCATAAATATAAGTACGGTAGTTAAAACAAAATTACCACCATCAGAAAGATAATATAGTGAATCCAGATAATGTTATTTTTATAGTGCAAGATATTATGTACTATGAAAGGGTTTGACACACGCAGTCATTTTCTTCATGAGATATTTCCTTAATATACTTCAAGATATTTCATTGAGATATATCCTTAATTAATGATGAGATAAAGCCCGCTCGACTCTCAATGCACCTGATGGAATTTGGAAGTGCATTTCAAGCACGACAAGCACTTACAATAAATGATTTGTGATATTAGACTCGTGATACTTGGTATGTAGCATTCTCGTAGCTCAAGTTAGTTGATTTTGGATATAAAAGTTAAATATAAAAATAATTATTATGAAAAATAAATCGAAAATATAGCTTTAGGTTAGCTGATGATGGCTCTTATCATATTTTATTAATATCACCAGTTGGTCCACCTCCGAAACAAAGAAAAATTTGAAGCACATGAAGGTTTTTTCCAATAATTTTTTACCGTATTTTCACTATTTTGAACTTGAAAATAATTTGCGGTTTTATTGAAATCTTTTATTCGCCATCAAATTAAAAATAAATAAACAGCAATAAATTAAAAATATTTAGTGTTTCTATAAGTTTTGTGAATTTAGAAGAGGAAGCAAATAATATTTTATTGCATGAGTTTCCGATGCGAATTTTTTGTGAATCGGAAGCATATGATGCTCATAGAAATCATAGAAGTTTAATGGTGCATAGATGTTATTAGAACTAAGGTTTATAGAATAATCAAATTTATAAAATCCGAAATTGTGAATCAGTAAACTAGACTGAATAAAAAATAGGAATAAGGAAGGCAATATGAGGGGAAGAACAAGAAGAGAAAAATAAGTCGATGAAGGTGAAGAAGAACTTCACTTACTGGTGGTTCGGAACCCACCTAAAACTGTAGGTCCAATCACCATCATCCAAATCAGTATCCCACGCACAGTCTTAGACCTATGTGAACTTCATTCTACAAAAAAAGGAAGAAGAATATCTAAGAAGCCCATATTATTCAACCTTGACCTCAAAAGTCAGACTCTGTCAAAATTGTTGAGAGCTGAATTAAATTGTAATCTGTATTTAACAAACTCTTACCCTTAAACCTTTGTTTCTCATTCGTTCTCTCTTTCTCCTCCTTTCTCCTTATCACTCTCACTCTTTCTCTTCCTCTCTCCAATGTCTCTCTTTCTCTCTATTACTTGCTCTCTATCCCGTTCACACATACACACACATGTACTTATATTAAACTAATTGTCCTTGAAAATTGTTCTGGTCACCCCGGGCTAGATCCAAGAACACGCAATCCAAGAAGGAATGGGGGAAAGTGTGAGAATGAGAGTGACAGAGGGAGGGAGTGAGTGAATGAAAAAGAGTAAGAGAGAGTGTGAGAAAGGTAGAACGAGTGAGAGGAGTGAAAAAGTATGAGAGTTTGAGTGAGAGAGTGAGTGACATGAGCTAGTGGGAGAGAGAAAGTGGAAGTGTGTGAGAAGGTAAGAGTGATAGACAGAGTGAGAGAGAGTTCAAACATTTTTAAATGAGCTTCTCCATGCAATTGTAATTAGATTCATGGATAGCCCTCAGACCCTCTTATTCATTTGGTTGAGCCTATATATAAATAAAATTATCATTCATAAGAATAACATATTAGTTTAAGAGAAACAATCATTTCTAATATTCCAATTTAGCATAATAACAAATCTTTCGTAATATTTCAATTAAGCATAATAACTCAGTGAATGATAATTATTCAAATTTAATTAATATTGTCATATAAACTCATCAGACATGTGAAATCTGATCTGATTTGAGCAATCAATTGTCTAACAACATAACTACAGGCTGGATGGAATTTTTTTAAATAAAAACACTGCCTTCGTCACGTGATACAGAGTGACCTTTTGTGGACAACCGACATGAAATGTTCTACGCGAATTGAATCAGGGGTTAGGTGTGATGAATGTGTTTAATTTTGCTCTGGTGACTATCATTGATTGAGTACATGGAGTATGTTCCTCTGTGCAAGCACCTTTATTCTTGGGCGTGAGGTCTACTGTTCACAAAACTGCTATTGATAAAACAGGGACACAAAAACAAAATTTCATAACAATACAGAACCTATAGGCTAGGAGAAATCAAGGCCCTAATACAAATTATTGTTCCTGTTTAAGCAAAGCTGAGTTTGTTTATAGATGGACCTACAGTTTCAGGTGGGCTCCGAACCATCAATGATTATAAAAGTCTGATGATTGTGTTCAATTTTGCGGTGGTGATTGTCATTGAGTACATGGAGTATGCTCCTCTGTGCAAGCACCTTTATTCTTGGGCGTGAGGTCTACTGTTCACAAAACTGCTATTGATAATACAGGGACACAAAAACAAAATTTCATAACAATACAGAACTTATAGGCTAGGAGAAATCAAGGACCTAATACAAATTATTGTTCCTGTTTAAGCAAAGCTTAGTTTGTTTATAGATGTACCTACAGTTTCAGGTGGGCTCCGAACCATCAATAATTATAAAAGTCTGATGATTGTGTTTAATTTTGCGGTGGTGATTATCATTGAGTACATAGAGTATGTTCCTCTGTGCAAGCACCCTTATTCTTGGCTTGAGGTTACTGTTCACACAACTACTAGTTAAATCGCAATAAATAGAAGAATATTGCATAATTTTATTGTAGGCTGATTTGGGCAGTAATTTCCCTAACGAATAAAATCAGAAGTAGCAAAGTTTTGGCGGCAAAATCTCTTCCAACCCCTTGTATAGCGCGGGAAAAGTAGCATCTCACCAAGTTGGTGTGTTGTAAGCAGATTTAAGTCTAAATTATTATCATTGTGTAGGCTACAGCTCATTTACATTGCTCTGGGTTTTGGAGAGATCTTTCGCACTTACTTCTTTCTCATCCTCATTTTCCTCTTGCTTTTTCAACTCTCCTCCTCCTCCTTCTCATTCTTCAACTTCTCCTCCTCCTCCTTCTACTTCTCTCTTATTCTTTCGTTTCTCTTCCGTCTCCTACCCCTCCTGTTATTAATACTTTTCTTTTATCTTCTATTTCTCTTCCAGCTTCTTGAACTCGTCCTCCTCCTCCTCCTCCTACTGCTTCTCTGCTTTCACCTTCTCTTCCTCCTACTCGTCATTCTTCCTTTCTACTTCGCTTGTCCTTCTTCTTCGCCTTTTCCTCCTCGTTGTTCTCGTACTGCTCTCCCTCCACTTCATCCTTTCCTCCTCATCGTCCTCTTCATTTCCTCATATTTTTTCTACTTTTCACCCCACGCCCCCAACTCGTGCTATTCCCTCTGTCTCCTCAATTTTCTCTTCCTCCTTATCCTTTTCCTCGTACTCCCAAACCTCCTCTTACTCCTCCATCCACTCCTCGTCTTTGCATTTACTTTTCCTCTGAATACTTCCCCTCTTCCTCCTCAACCGCCTCCTTCTCTTCCATCTTCTCCTCTCCTCTATTCTTTTCTCTCTGATAGCTGTCAAGATTTCTTTGCCCAAACTTCGCCATTTCATGTAATTGCATTGCTTTGATTGTCATTACCGTAGTTAATATCATACAAATGAGATCATTGTACATAATATCTTGCAGTATATGAATAGCATCATCTATATATACTATAGTATAGTATCCATAGTATCTATAGTACTATTACTATAGTATCTATGTGATGTTGATAATTTTGTTTTTAACCATTCATATACAAAATTTGTAAATCTGCATGAAAGAAAGATAATGTAATCTTATCTAATAATCCCACTAACCCTATAAGAAGTAGGGTAAGGTAGGTTTCTCATTTTCGTCATCCTTCAACCCCTCTTTCTTTCTTCTGCACTCACTCTCCTTTCATCACTATTTTCACTTTCCTTTCTACTCCTTCTCCTTCTCTTCATCCTTCTCCACCTCATATTCCTCCTTCTCTTGCTCCTACTGTTCCTCCTACATCTCCTCCCACTTTTAATCCTTCTCCTCCTTTTCTTCGTTTCTCTTCTCCTCACTTTCTATCTACTCTCTCTTTCTTCTCATTCTTCTACTCTCTCACCTTTTGAACCCCTGCTCACCCCCTTCTTCTCACTCTTCTGTGTTCTCTCCAGTACTCTTTGTAAATCTTCTCATTATATGCTCATTTTCCTAGTATTTTCTTGCTTTATCGTTTCATTTTCTTAGTTTTTTATCTAATCACCTCTCCTTCTTCTCTTAGTTTGTTTCTATCTCCCTTTTGACACTTTTTGTTTCTTACACACATAATCTCACCCGTCTGTATTTCTCTCTCCACCTCTCTCACTTTCCCTCTCGTCTTCTCTTTTTTGTTTCTCTCTCTCTCACTCTCTTCCTCAATCTCCACACAATCTCACCCGTCTGTATTTCTCTCTCCACCTCTCTCACATTCTCTCTCTTTTCCCTCTCGTCCTCTCTTTTTTGTTTCTCTCTCCCTCACTCTCTTCCACAATCTCCACACAATCTCACCCGTCTGTATTTCTCTCTCCTCCTCTCTCACATTCTCTCTCTTTTCTCCCCCTTTTTTTCTCTCCCTCTCTCTTTCCCACACACTCTTCCTTTCTCTCCTTCACTTGTATAAATGGCGTTTTATGCATGTAGGCTACTTATAACAACAACAACAACAACAACAACAACAGTGAAAAGTGTCTTATCTGTTTTTAGCATGAAACCAGCGACGGCGGCACCAGCAAACATTTCGCCCCGAATTTAATGCAACCAAAGCTATTAACCAAGACCAGTCTCAGTCTCAGGCCCCTGCTAATACTTTTCAAGTCCTACCCCACAATTTCTGTAGGCCTCTGTACTTAGCAGATGCTTTATTTGGGCTTCTTGTTACTTGTGGGTGTGAACATCCATTTATACAGAGTGTTAAATACAGGATGTTTCGTGTAGAGTTTAGGCTTGTTGTACTTACCGAAATAATAAAAAACGTATACATAAACGTAGGTCCGGGAAAAGTTGGTTATAGAATTTCATTTGTGTTAGATATTTACTAGTAGTTGTATGAACAGTAAACCTCACGTCCAAGAATAAGGGTGCTTGCATAGAGGAGCATACTACATGTACTCAATGATAATCACCAGTAACACAATCATTAGATCTAACCCTTGATTCAATGTACGTAGTCTATTTAATGTCTGTTTCCTTCTGTGTATTTTTTGTGAACCGGAAAGCATATTATGCTTATAGAAATCGAAGAAGTTTAATGATGCATTTGCCTATCAGTACATCTGATAATAATAATTGTTATTTTATGTAAATTTGTCAGGTCCTTGGATACCCTTTTACGTTTATTATTTTAGTGAATAGTGAAAGAAGGAAGGCAATAAGAGGATTAATAAAGTATGTAAACGAATAAGAGGAGAAGATAGAATGGAAAAGAAGTTGAAGAAGGTGAACAAGGAGAAGAGACGATCATTAAAAGGAAGAAGAAGTAAATGATTAAGAAGATAGGGAAGAAGGAGAAGAAGATAATGATAAAAAGGAAGATAGATGATCAAGAAGATAAAAAAGGTGGAGAAGAATAAGTTAATTTTGAAGGAGGAGAAGAAGAAGAAGTTGATGTTGAAGGAGAAGAAAAAGAAGTTGATGTTGAAGAGAAAGAAGTAGAAGGGGTGGAAAAGAAGAACTCTCTTAATCTTTTTCTTTCATTCTTTCTCTGAGTTTACATATCGTGACAATTGCCCTTCAATAATACTGTGATAATAATTCTTTAACAGTTTTTCTGTCTGGCTCAGAAATTAGAATAAAAAACGAGTTACAGCCCCATTAACACCTCTCGCCCATTAATAAAAATTGTGGGGGAGAAGAAGATGAAGGAGAAAAAGACAAAGATAGAGTAAGAGGAGGAGGAGTAGGAGGAGGATAAGTCCTAAGTAATAGTCCTATCAACACCCCTTACCCACTGATAAAAATTGCGAAGAAGAAGGAGAATTAGAAGAAGAAGAAGGAGGAGGAGGAGGAGGAGGAGGAGGAGGAGGAGTATGAGGAGGAGGTGTGGGCTATCCACTAGTATGCATTATTCATAGTAACAGTAATTTCTCCTAATATGTTACTCCAGCTGTTGTTATCATTGGGGCGATCTAACCTATAAAATGTCTCAATAAAAGTGTGCAAATTGTTTGCGATTTCATGATTTCATTTCACATATATAATATGGCGGTGGGTGGTGGTGGGGGGCTGTAATAATTATTAGCAGAACTCACGAGAGGTCAACGTAGAAGAAAAAAAGAAGAAGTAGAAGCATAAGAAGAACAAGAAAGAGAAAGGAAGAAAAAGAAGGACGAAAACCAGAATCAAAATGTAAAAAAGGAGGAAAAAGAACAGAATGAGGAGGAAAAAAGAAGGTGAAAGAGAAAAAAAAGGGAATAAGTGATAGCCGCGAGCCGTAGCAGGTATCTGTTCAATCAGATAGATAAGCTGCGTTCTCGTAGGTCCTGTTCGTAACGGTGACCGATTAGATTGGCCAGCAAAAAAGACATTGTTCTCTGCTGTAAAATCACTTCCCGGTGGTTCGGAACCCACCTAAAACTGTAGGTCCAACTCATCAATCACCATCATCCAACTCATTACCCACGCACAGGTATCAGACCTATGTGGGCTTCATCCTCCAAAATAAAAAAAAATAAAAAAAAAAAGTGAAAGAAGAGAAAGAAGGTACAGCAAGAAGAGATCAACAATAAGGTAGAGGATAAGGTAAAGAAGAAGGAGAAAGAGGAAGAGATGGTGGATGAGAAAGAGGAAAATACGGATTGTATTATGCAAAATAGGAGTAAGATAAGAATAAGAAGAACAAAAGGAAAAATCGAATGAGAAATTCCTTCTACTTTTTTTTTGACTAGTAAAATTTATTGATTGTTTGTTTGTTTGCTTGTCTGTCAATATTTTTCATGTTTTATTGTTTCTTGACTATATAACTATAACTAAATTCTGTTGGAGGCTGCTATTTTTTGTCAACAATGGGCGGGTCTTGTTTTATCCAACAACAGGTCTCCAATGTGGATTACGACCAATGAGAGGCTATGAACCAATAGGATTCTTCTAAGAAGAGTATATATTGATCGGTATTTTAGTTTTAGTTTGATAGAGATTGTTGAAACTATAGTATCGCGAATGGACATTAAATTATTGCTTGTGACATCTGTTATCCTTAGTATAATTTTCTTCCTTCATCTCATTGGTAATAATTTTGAAATCAGTTTTAGAAAACTCCCAGAGAAATCAGTTTCAATAAATCAATTATATGTATGCAAATAATAAATAAACCAATAGAATGGAGTATCCAAGGACCCGACGAATTCACATGGAATATTAATTTATTAAGTCAAATGTGCTGATAGGCATATATGCACCATTTAACTGCTTAGATTTTATAAACTCCATAATTATGCTTCCTTATTCACAAAAAATGCTCATTGGCAGTTCTTGAAAAAGAGTTTTGTTCCTTCAACGTCGTGTTCTACAGATCTCTTAATATATCATGCCTTGAAATTTTTTTAATTCGACAATTCAAAATAATTAAAAAACTGCAATATAGTGGATGATTGGGCTAAGCAGCAGCCTTAGTAATATTCCTCAATTTTTTTTTAATCAGCTTTGCAATTATATTGATTTTCACTAGTCAAAACTAACCCAGATTACTATTATTTTGTTTTTAATATTTGAACCCCAAACTCCAAAATCAATAGCGACCTCACTTGGACTATGAGGAAGCTATGAAAGCTTCAAAAGTGTTGAATCTTCCTTCCAAGAGCTAGAGCTTGGACGGACGGGCAGACAGCGGCACGATCCCAATTAGGCCCTGTCGTGTCCTGAATAATGTTATTCAATGTAATTTATTAGATACCACATTAAGATATCGCAAAAAATATAATTGATTGTAATAATTCATTGTTTTTCGCAGGAAATTGCCGCCATTCTTATCAGTTTTGAAAGACATGCAGACTGGCAGTCAAAGGAAGTCAAAATTCGGTGAGTTTTGTCATCTATTTTACAAACAAATTTATCAATTATCATCTATTAAAACTGCAATTCCCCCCTTAAATTTGTAAATAAAAATGTTAATCAGAAATGTTACTGTAAAAATTGAATTTAGGAAAAATTTTTTTCTTCGTCACATCCTCCTCTTCGACCTCCTCCTTCTTTCTCTTCTTCTACTTCTCCTTCTCCTCCTCCTTCTCCTCTTCCTCCTCGTTCTTCTCCTCTTCCTCCTCTTTCCCCTCCTCCTCCTCCTCTTCCTCCTCTTTCCCCTCCTCCTCCTCCTCTTCCTGCACCTTCCTCTCTTTCTCAAACTTCGCCCCTTTTCCTACTCCTACTCCTCTTTCTCCTCCACCATCCCCTCCTCATTTCCATCCTCTTCTTCCTCTTCTTTCACCACCCCTTCAACTACCTCTTCCTCCTCGCTTTCCTGCTCCTTTTTCTACTCTTCTTTATCCTCCTACTCCTTTTCTTTCTCCTCCTCCTCCTCCTCTTT
The DNA here is from genome assembly GCA_948455865.1 of Conomelus anceps. NCBI lineage: Eukaryota > Metazoa > Arthropoda > Insecta > Hemiptera > Delphacidae > Conomelus > Conomelus anceps. Next base: position 11,942,142 of record OX418222.1, read on the forward strand.
CTCCTCCACCATCCCCTCCTCATTTCCATCCTCTTCTTTCACCACCCCTTCAACTACCTCTTCCTCCTCGCTTTCCTGCTCCTTTTTCTACTCTTCTTTATCCTCCTACTCCTTTTATTTCTCCTCCTCCTCCTCCTCCTCCTCTTTCTCGTTCTTCTCCTCTTTCCCCTCCTCCTCCTTCTCGTTATTCTCCTCCTCCTCCTCTTCCTGCACCTTCAACTCCACCTCCTCTTCCTGCACCTTCTTCACCACCTCCTCCTCTCCCTTCTCCTCATACACCTCCTCCTCTTTCTCCCCTTCTTATTCTTTGCCCCTTCTTCTCCTACTCCTCTTTCTCCTCCACCTCCTCCTCCTCCTCATCTCCCTCTTCTTCTTCCTCTCCTTCCACCACCCCTTCAACAACCTCCTCCTCCTCGCTTTCCTGCTCCTTTTTCTACTCTTCTTTATCCTCCTCCTCCTCCTCCTTCTCTTTTTCCTCCTCCTCCTTCTCGTTCTCCTCCTCCTACTCCTCCTTCTCTTTTTCCTCCTCCTCCTTCTCGTTCTCCTCCTCCTTCTCGTTCTCCTCCTCCTACTCCTCCTTCTTCTTCTCCTCCTCTTCATTTCCCTCTTCTCTTCCCTCTCCTTCCACCATCCCTTCAACAACCTCTTCTTCCTCGCTTTCCTGCTCTTTTTTCTACTCTTCTTTATTCTTCTCCTCCTCCTCCTACTCCTTCTTCTCCTGCTCCTCCTCCTCTTCCTTCACCTCCTTCTCCTCCTCCACTTCTCTCTTCAATCTTGAAAAACATCAATACCTGTCACGAGGGGTTGTAAAAATGTCCCCATTCTTCCCTCAACAATATTATTTGTTTACATGTTTTTTCTCATGGAAATTTTCATAACTTGTGTTGTTTGCAAGGCTGTGCACCATGTACAATCATAAATAAATTCCATCATGGACTATTCCTGAATTTTTTTTAGTCATCAAAATTTTTAATGCCAATTGGTTTTTTCAGATATACTTGACCGAAATTGCTTATCATTACCCGACACAAATAATAATTAGAGGCGTCTTGACCCCTCTTCTTTTCCACCCTCTTCCTGTTGTTCTCCATCTTCTTACTTCTCCTCCTTTGCTGCCTTTTCTTTTCTTTTCCCTCTTTCTACTTCTTAATATTCTCTATCTTCTTACTTCTTCTCCACCTCCTCCTCCTCCTCCTCTTCCTGCAGCTTCTTCATCTTCTTCCTCCCCATCATCTTCCTTCTCTGTTTACCTCTCTTCTCTTTCTTTTCTGTTTCTCTTCTCTTCCTCTTTCTTCCTCTCAACTTTATTTCTCTTGCTCTCCTCTTCCTCTTTTCGTTCCTTTCTCTTTTTCTGATCTTCTTCTTTTCTCTTTTCTCTCTCTTATGTTTTTTTTCTTTCTCCACTTTTTCACCTCCCCTTTTTCTCTTCAAATCATAATCATTCCCCTTTTTTCCCCCACTTCTCTCTCTCCCTGTTTCCTCTCTCTCGCATCTCTTCCTTTTATCATTTTCTTCTCTTTTGTTCCTTTTCTCCTTTTCTTCTTATTTTCAACTCCTTTTTTCTCATCTCTTTATTGTTTCTTTTCTCTTTCTCTAACGTACTTTTCCTCTTCTCTACTCTTCATCTCGGCATTTCTATTCTTCTACTGGGTTTCCCCATCTTTCTCCACTTTCTCCTTCTTTCTCTGTTTCTCTAATTTCTTTTTTCTGCCTTCATTTCTCTTCCTTCTTCCTTATAGTGCTTTTCTTCATAATTTATTATTTCTATTTCTATCTTTTTTTTTTTTAAATTACATGTATGTTGTTTTCTTTCAAGCTGTGTTAAGGAGGCAGTTGTGGGTGTCAACCTGTTGCCTCCAAAGAGATTGTATCGGATAAATAAATAAATACTGCAACGTTAAAGATCCATGTTGTCTCCACTAATATATAATAAAAACTTGAAAAACACTTTTAAGTAGAAATTATAACTCACGTTATGGCGTGACGGCCGTTTCACTCTGTTGTCAAGAGCATCGTCAGATGACCCACAGTACACTTTTTCTTCTTCTAACGTTTTTTTTTCTCTACTGAGAGAGATGAGAAAACCGAGGAGTTATAGTAGAGGAGAGAAAAAACACGTTAGAGAAAGAAAAAGTGTACTGTGGGTTGTCTGACGATGCTCTTGACAACAGAGTGAAACGGCCGTCACGCCATAACGTGAGTTATAATTTCTACTTAAAAGTGTTTTTCAAGTTTTTATTATATATTAGTGGAGACAAGATGGATCTTTAACGTTGCAGTATTTATTTATTTATCCGATACAATCTCTTTGGATGCAACAGGTTGACACCCACAACTGCCTCCTTAACACAGCTTGAAAGAAAACAACATAAATGTAATTTAAAAAAAAAAAGATAGAAATAGAAATAATAAATTATGAAGAAAAGCACTATAAGGAAGAAGGAAGAGAAATGAAGGCAGAAAAAAGAACTTCTAGAGATGTGCTATCCACAGAGCTCCAATTAGTGTAGTAGTGTAAGTGAGTTAGTGTAAGTGTGAGTTATGTTAGTGTAAGTGTAGGTTGTTAAGAGATTTGTTGTTAGTGATATAGGCGTTCAGTGTAGCGATTAAGCTATTGACAGATTAATGTTGGGCCCTCCTATCTTTAGGCCCGAGTGTAGATTAGATAACATGAATGCTTCCACCCCTCCCCCCAAACACTCTCCAATGAGTGTTATTGATGTTTAGTTGTAAGAAGAAGAAGAAGAATGTGATGAGTAGGGGAATAAGAAGGATGGGGAGGAATAGGAGGAGGTAGAGAAGAAGGTAACGAAGAAAAAGATGGAGAAGTAGGACGAGTTTGAGGTTAAAAAGAAGATAATTGAGGAGCTGGAGGAGGACAAGCAGGAGAGAAAGAAGGAGATAACTGAAAAAGTGAGAAGAGGAAAGAACATGAGAGAAAGATGATAGTAGATTAAGACATAAACGAAGGAGGAAAACATAAGAGAAATAAGTAATAGAAAAGAAGAAAACAAGAATACTAGAAAAGAGAGAGAGAGAGAGATGAAAGTGAAAGAAAAAACAAGAAGATAGAGAGAGAGAGAGAGGAAAAAGAAAGAAAAAACAAGAACAAGAAGAGAGAGAGAGAGAGAGAAGAAAAGGAAGAAAAAACAAGAACAAGAAGAGAGAGAGAGAGAGAGAGAGAGAGAGAGAAGAAATAACAAGAGAATGAGAAGAGAAAAGAAATAGAAGAGGAATAGAAAAGGAAGAGTAGAGCAGTGAGAATTTGAAAAAGGAAAAAGCTGTGAAGAATAAGAAAATGTGTCGAAGAAGAAGAAGAAGGAAAATGAGAAGAAGTAGAAGTAGTAGAAGGTGTTGAAAAAGGAATATAATAAAAGAAAAAGAAAATTGTGTTAAAGGTGAAGGAGGAGTTGGTGGAAGAGAATCAGGATGATGAGGAGGGATAAAGAGAAGAAGAAGAAGGTGAAGAGAAAGAAGAATGTCGGCAGAAAGATTAATGTCAACAGGTGGATGACTATAATAAAAATAATAAGATGAAGAATTTGGTAATGGTGATGAAGGGGAAGAAGAACAAAAATCTAAAAAAGCAGCAGAAGATTGAAAAGAAAAACGAAGAAAGAAAAAAGATGGAGAACTGGAAGAACCTCTAGATATTCTGATTCAATTGAATGGGGCAACCTAGTAGTGAGGGGTAGAAGGAGGAGGAGCAGTAGGAAGAGAAATAGAAGGAGGAAGAGGATGTGAAGCGAAAGTAAGAGGAGTAGAAGAAGAAAACGAAAGAGATGAAAGTGTACAGAAGGAGAAGGAGAAAGAGTAGAAGATTTAGAAAAAATATAAAAGAAGATGGCTAATAAGAAAAGATAAAGAAAGAGAGGGTGGAGAAGAATGTGGAGAAGGAGAAGAAAGTGGAGGAGTTGGTGGTGAGTGAGAAGAAAAAACTTGAAAGAGAGTAGAAGAAAAAGAAGGAAAATGTGAAAAAGAAAGTAAAAATGAAAGAAAGTTGTTGAAGGAGACGATGACAAAGGAGAAGGAAAAACAGCACAATGAGTAAAAAAACGGAAGTTGAAGGTGATAAATGAAATAAAAAACAAGCAGAGGACCTCCAGATATTCCAGTTCAATTGAATCGGGCAACCTGATTGTTATTTGATCACATTCTTCCGTAATTTGTGGGCTCTCATCAAAAACCTGACAAATTCCATCGTAGCTTAACTAATAATGACAAAATCCTGATATCGGTTCTAATATGATTTAGTGTTATCCTGGCATGCTATATTATAAACCCTGAAGGTAGCCGCTTCTACCCTAATATACTGCGTTCTATGCTAAATTGTAGGTTACATTGACACATTTCTGATTAATAGTATGAAATCTCGCCACAGGGCTGCAGTTCGATAACCCATCCAATGAAATAGTCGAAGGAGTCTCGATACTAGATACCATCGATTGACAATATCCAGTTGTTCTGTATCATTCGGTTGATACAGGTGTATTGATAAGCAAGACAGTATCGAAAATCGCATAGACTATTTCAACCTTGACTTTTAAGGCTGTTTTTGATTATAATTTTTTTCGAAGTTTCTTGTATTGAAAATTATTAGGGCTTTGAAATGTCATCTATTGCTGGGAGGAAAAATGTTTTTCTTCAATTATGTTGTGAAATTTTTGGTTTTTGGGTGCAATAATTGATCTCACCTACGAGTGATTTCAAACTTTCTGTAACTGAAAGGCACCTCGAGGAATAAAGCGACATATTTTTTAATCCAATCAAGCAATTAGCTTTTTCAAAATATTTTTTTTAAATCTGTAAATTTCAATTTTCCAAATAATTGTTTCGAGTTTTGAAAAAATTGATTGTTAGATTGAAATAATGAGCCATTTCATTCCTCAAGGTGCCTTTTAGTAATGGAAAATTTAACAAAAGTTTAAAATCACTCATTAGGTGAGATCAATTGCCCCCAAAAACAAAAACAACTTTGTACCCCCATATTTCACAAAAACATTTTTTCTCACAGTAATAGATTAAATTTCAATGCCCTAACTCCTGGGCGCTCTTAGTAAGGGTGACCGGTTGGATTGGCCAGCAAAAAAATAGTATATTTCGCACCTAGGGCCGAAAATGTGTGTTTGCCGGCTCGAGATCGCGGTTTTCAAGTTCGAGACGAAGTCGAGAACTTGAAGCGTTTGAGAGCCGGCAAAACATTTTTGCCCGTGTTGCGAACGCTTTTTTTCGCCACACCACAAAAAAAACAAAACAACAATGTTAAGTTGGAAATTTTGAAAGCGAAATTTTAAGGCTATTGTACTTGCAAGAATACAAGGAACGGCTATCACCTCTCTATCCAACCTACAGCGCTCTGGGTGGGCATTTTGTCAACTACTACAACTGGACGCCAAAAGGTTAGTTGGTTAGGTTTTTTGTTGTTATTCCTGTTCCTGATTCAAAACCTGCATAAAAAACCAAAAACCTAACCAACTAACCTTTCTATACCAACAGTAACCTTTACCAACAGTTGCAGTAGTAGACAAAATTCCTAAAAACAAAAAACCTAACCAACCAAGAGAGGTTAGCAACAGTTGTAGTAGTTCACAAAATTCCCACCCAGAGCTCTGTAGGTTGAATAAAAAGGTTCTGTTGTTTGATATCAAAACTACAAAATATAACATATTAAGTTATAAAAGTGATCATTTTTGACATTTAAAATACTATGTACATATTAAATTAAAAAAAAAAAATTTATTGATGGTTTAAATCTTTTTGTTTTACATAAAAGTTGGAAGGATTCATTTTTACAATCATGACTGCTGTATCCAGACACGATCAGCTGTCATTCAAGGTCATTTTCTTTTCCGCCCTAGGGCGGTAAACGTTTACAGACCTCGTCGGAAACCAAACACTTTCGGCCTCCATATGACGCCCGAAAAACAGCTCATTACGTCCTAGTGTGGCGAAAACTCTGTTTTCTGCTGAAAAATTACTTCCCGGTGGTTCGGAACCCACCTAAAACTGTAGGTCCAACTCATCAATCACCATCATCCAATTGGTCTCAGACCTATGTGGGCCTCATCCTCTGGAAAAGAAAAAACAACTTAATATTCATGTAGAATGAAGGGAATAATAGAAATGAATCTTAGTCTCCTCTAAAAATGAGAAGAGGGAAAAACAAAAATCAATTCTTTGCTCGCTGACAACTCAACCATTTTACAGATGCATTTCAAGCTCATAAACTTCAAGCAATGAGCGCCTCTTATACAGTAGAACGGCCAAACACTATTTCATTTCTATATCAACTGAATTTGGATGCCAAAAAGAGTCACCACCCCGCCCTTAAAAAAAAAGAGGGAGGGGTTTGTTGTGGGGGGGGGGGGGAATGTAAGAGAATGTAGGAAAAGTGAAAACCCTTCATTTTTCCATGTTTACAATGTTTTCTTTGCTGGAAAGCAAATAAGGGATGATACTTCAGCACCCTTATTGGAAGTTGGAGAATTTTCAACCCTTCAACCAAACATACATTTGTTGGCAGGGGGCATGATGTGACATCACAAGGGTATGGGGGCTCCTTTTGGGGTGTGAGGGGTGCCATTTGAGGGAGTGAGAGGCTCTGATTGGGGTGTGAGGGGTTCCATTTGAGGGAGTGAGAGGCTCTGATTGGGGTGTGGGAGGCGCTATTTGGGGGAGTGAAGTAAGAGGCTCCTTCTTTCGGGAAGTGAGAGGCTCTGATTCGGAAGTGAGAGGCTTCATTTGGGGGAGTAAAGGCTCCATTTGGGGGTTAAAGATAAAATTATTTACGTAAATTTACAAAATGCCATTGTGATTAATTAAAAAGCATATTATTAACAACGCAATAGATTGTGTATTGAAAAAGTTGGGATATTAACATTGAGGTTTCATGTGAAGCATTTGCGTAATAAGAGCGAAGTCTGGAAAAATTCACCTATCTAAACTTGACCTTGATAGTTTCGAACTGAGTGACTGTATAATTGGTGATAATGAAATAAAATTTTGAATACAAATTATTGAAAACGTTCTGCAGTAAGAGGCTAGGATGGGGTGTGAGAGGCTCTATTTTGGTGGAGAGAGACTCTTTTGGAAAAAGAGAGACTCTTTTGAAAGGAGAGGGACTCTTTTAGGTGGAGAGAGAGTGACTTCTTTGGGTGGAGTGGCTTCATTTTGAGGAGTGAGAGGCTCCGTTTGGGGAGAGGGGTTCTCATTTGGGTTTCATTTTGGGGAGTAAAGGGCACATTGGAAATTTAGGATACTCTTCTCATTCTTCTACATCTTTTACTTCTCCTTGGGCTTCTTGTACTACTCCTTCTAGGTGTGTGCGTGTATGTGTTTTTAAATTCTTATTTTATCTTCTTTTAATCCTCTTCACTCACTTCTTCTTCCCCTTCTCCTCCTCGTTCCTCCTTCTTCTCGTCCTCTTCCTTCTCTTTCTCCTCATTCTTCTCCACCTTCCTCCTCATTCTCATCTTCCTCCTCCTCTTCCTCTTCCTCCTCCTCTTCCTAATCATCCTCCTGTTCCTCATCCTCCTCTTCCTCTTCCTCACCCTTCTCTTTCTCCTCATTCTTCTCCTCCTCCTTGTCCTCTCTTTCCTCTTCTCCATCATTATCTTCTTATTCTTCATCATCATATTTTTCTTTCATTACCTTTCACTTGTTCTTATAGCACTTGTAAATTTCATATCTTTCTTCTATGTCTCTTCCATCTTCTTCCTGTCTCTTTTTCTTCTCGAGTTGTAAAGCCCCCCATACATGTGCGATCAATTTGCGCAAATTCGGTGTTTGTATAAACGCCTGTTTGTACATAAGTTAGCACATACACATAGCAAACAATTGCGCAAATTCATTTCGATTTGTGGTGTTGTTCGTTGAACATTTTCCTTCAATTTCAATTTCCTTCATTTTATCGATGAGTATTTTATACGCCGCGTCCTTATTTCTATCATTATAGAGTGAGAGTATCATTATAAGTGATAGCCGCGAGCCGTAGCAGGTATCTGTTCAATCAGATAGATAAGCTGCGTTCTCGTAGGTCCTGTTTGTAACGGTGACCGATTAGATTGGCCAGCAAAAAAGACAATGTTCTCTGCTGAAAATCACTTCCCGGTGGTTCGGAACCCACCTAAAACTGTAGGTCCAACTCATCAATCACCATCATCCTACTCATTACCCACGCACAGGTCTCAGACCCATGTGGGCTTCATCCTCAAAAAAAAAAAAAAAAAACCGTCACCTTTCACCTTCCACTCGTCAGGTAAATCACAATACACTGCAATAAACTCTCTCCAAAGTTCCCACTGTTCATAATTTGTTGTCTGTTTAGCAACTATTAGCTGTCTTATTAGTTTATCAGCATGTCTACATAGCAACAAACTAAAAACAAAATTACCGGAACTACGTTTTCAACCATGGAATAGAAAGGAAACTGCTTGTCAGTGTCTAGGAGCAGGAGTTGACTAGTTGACTAGCCCAAAGTTTGCACAAAACGTACCATACACGTCAAACAAGTACTCAAACAAGGAATATTTGTACAAAATATTTCGATCCTGACCGATTTTACTCAAACAGTTTGCGCAACCATTCAAACAGCCCCATAGACGGTCTAACTGTTTGCACAAACACCGAATTTGCGCAAATTGTTCGCACGTGTATGGGGTCTTAATACAGTATTTACTTTTCTTTTTTTTCACCTATATCCTTCATTTCCCAGTTCTTCTCCATATTCTACCGCTACTTCTCCTCTCCTTTTTTTACTTTCTTTGCTATATCCTCTTCATTTCGTTTTTTCCTCCTCCTCCTCCTCCTCCTCCTCCTCCTCCTACTCCTCCTCCTCCTCCTCCTCCTCCTCCTCCTACTCCTCCTCCTCCGCCTCCTCCTCCTCCTACTCCTCCTCCTCCTACTCCTCCTCCTCCTCCTACTCCCCCTCCTACTCCCCCTCCTCCTCCTCCTCCTCCTCCTCCTCCTACTCTTCCTCCTCCTCCTCCTCCACTTCTCTTCCTGCGTCTCCTACTTCTCCTACTCTTCTCTTTCATCCAATACCCCTTCATGATTGCTATTCCTCTCCTCTTCTATTTCTCTTCTCATCATGTTTTTTACTTCTTTTTTCTAGTTCTTGTGCCTCCAACTACCCTACTTTCCCCCTATTCCATCTACATTTTCTTATCGTTTTTATTTTTCCTCTTCTTTTTCCTCCTCTCCTAATTCCGTTTCTCTTCCTTCTTCTCCTTCTCTTTCTATTTCTGCTCCTTCTTCTCTTTCTCCCTTAACATTCCTTCTATTCTTGAGTCTCTTTTTTTAGCCGGTTATTTCTACTTCTTTCCCCTTCTCCTTCATCTCTTTCTTCACCGTTCCTCCCTCCTCCCTGTCTATTTCTCAAACTCTTCTGCTTCCCCCTCTACTTCCTTCTTCTTCTACTTCATCTTCCAACTCTCCTTCTTTTTTTCCTTTTTCCTCCATTTGGAGGAGTAAGGCGTTCTCATAGTGGTGATCCCCTAGAAATGGAGCAGATTTCTAGAGTGTGAGTTTCATGTAGGGGGGAACTTGGGTTCCCTTTGAGGGCCGGCAGGGGGTGGTGAGCATATCAGCCCTTCACTAATTTACTTGCCAGCTCTAAACCAGCTTGCTCTTTTTATTATTTGTTTTGTAATCTGTGCTGTCAGCACTTTTTGGAAATGTTTGCTTCTGGTTTCAAGAATCTTCAAACTTCATGGACGTTGTTTTGACTTCTGGTAGATAACTTATAGTAGTGGCCACATGATTACAAAATTGGGAAGGCTGTGGAAGTGCCATACAGTTCATGTGTTTGAAAAGAGAAGATCGCAGAAAATATTTTTTTGTTGTACTTATTTTGTAAATTGTTGAGTTTTTTTAAAAAGTATATTTACTTTTTAGCAACTTTGCAGCTCTACACCCCCCGCCACACCATGCGTTTATTGCTTTAGATTAATCACAGAAAAAGCTCAATACACACAATAAGTAAACTCACATGACGCTGGGTAATTAGCAACTGTAATATTGATGCAGAGCTAAACTGTTATCTCAGCTTGAGACATATCGGCGTATCATCTATAATTCTATATTATCAACATAGTGACGTATCATGTTATCAGCTGTTCTATGAGCTTCCTGCATTTAAACACATTTTGAAACAGTTATAGTGTCCATAAGTGAAATTTTAACATTAATTTGGAAAATCCTGAAATGAAAAATCAGGCTTCGAAGTGCACTGAATCGAGTTTGGAGGAAGCTTTGTGCCAAATTTAGTGTTTTAAATCGTTGCCCTGTTTTTGTGAAATTCTTAAGACTGACACACACACACACACACACACACACTTTTTTTCTCTCTTTCTGTTTCTCTAAAAAAGGTTAAGTGTAAGAATGGCCTCAATGGCCAAGACTTCTCCTTTTTGTGTAATTCATCTCTCAGATCCAGGCTCTATTTTTGTTATGTTTTTTATTTTTTAAACAATCGCATCCATAATTTCTGCTGTACTTTACCTTAAAATAGTTAATATAGTTGTATTTATAATCTTTTCTACTCAAACTATTCAACCATTATGTTTACTTTTCAAAAACAACTGTACTTAACTTCAACTAGGGGATCTGAGAGTTGCTAATATTAATAATACTTTTATCATTCATATACATTGTAAATTTACACAAATAAAGTCATCTGAATCTGAATCCCTTCTCCTCTTTCTCTTCCACCATCTCTCACCCTCACTCACTCTCTCTTATTTTATAGATAGACGAGTAGGAGAAAAAAATGATACGCGAGAGGAATAGCAATAGAAGAAGAAAAGGAAGAAGAGTTTTAAGAGGGACACTAGGTTAAGAAGGAGGAGGATAACTGAGCATAGAAAAAGGAGAGAGGAGAAGGGAGGAGAAAGAGAAGATGACGAAGAAGAATTAGAAAAAGTAGAAGTTATTGTAGTTGACATAAAAAACTCGATTGGTAATAGTTTGTGTATTATTTTGTTTATGATTGAGGTAATCCATGAAATCTGATAATTTTGTAATTTTAAATCAGTTGAGTGAATTCATGTATTCCAGTGATTTGTATTTAGTTATTATCTAAAGCTATAGTAATCCATGTTCTGGTAGAAACAAGATCGAGCCTTACCATAATTTCGTTTTCTAATCTTGTTCTTGATCTGAGTGGCTTAAGGGGTATTACTCAATGGGTGCGGGGGGGGGGGGGTGTGAGAGAGGGAGAGATAAGATTTGAATCTGATTTTATGACTATCATAAACACATGATTGTGTAATCTTACAAGAGGGCTGTAATCTTAATACTTGATCCCAGTTCATTAATTACGATACAACTTCCGAAAGTGAGGTTTCACGTATTACGGATGCAACATCTTCAGTTTGTAACGAGAAGATTGAGCTGAAGAGGGTGATGAAGAAGAAATAGAGAATAAGAAAGAGAGAAGGGGATCAGGATGAAAAAGGGAGAAGACGAAGGTGAAGAATGATTAGATGAGTGAGATGGAAGAGAAGGAAAAGGAGGAGGAGGATAAGTACAATAAAAAGGAGTAGAGGCTGTTCTTAATGAAAAAGATGACGAATAAGAGTGAACAAGATGAGAGGGATGAAAAGAAGGAGAAGAAGAAGAAAGAGAAGAGGAAGAACAAAGAGAAGAGGACAATGAGAAGAAGTAGAAACTCAAGGATAAGAAATGAGAAAAGGATATAAAACGAGGTGGAGAAGTAGAAGGTTAGGATATACAGAGAAAAGAACAATGAAAAGAAAAGAAGTAGACAAATTTATGAACAAGCAGAAAATGTGGGAGAAATAGAAAGAGAAGAAAAAGAAGAAGAAAAAAGCAGAAGAAAAGGAGAAGAAAAAAAGAAGAAAGAGAAGGAGAAGACGTGTAAGAAGAAAGATAAGGAGAGAACAAGGATCAGAAAAAAGAAAGGGGTAGAAAACTGAGAGGAGAAGAACAAGGTTAAGATATACGGGAAGAAAAATAACAATGAAAAGAAGTAGAAAAAAGTTATGATGGAAAAGTGGGAGAAAAAGAAGAAGGAAGAGAAACAGAAGAGGATTTTGGTGAAGGAGAAGACGATATAGGAGAAGAAGAAAGAGAAGGAGAAAAACAGAAGAAGGGAGGAAAGGAAAAAGGGAAGAAGTATAAAAACGAGGATGAAAAATAGAAAGTAGTAAACAAGGAGAAGTAGAAGATAAATAAATACAGGGAGAGAGAAAAAGAACAACAATAAGAATAAGAAGTAGAATAAAGTGAAGAAGAATAAGAAGAAGTAGAAGTTGGAGAAGAATAAGAAGAAGAAAAGGAAAAAAAAACAAAGGAGTAGAATTAGAGGAATATGAAGATGAATTAAAATGAGAATACATAGAAGAACAAGGATAAAATATATGAAAAGGGTAGAAAACAATGAGCAGAAATAGAAGGTAAAGAAATAAAGAAGTAGAAAAAAGAAGAACAAGGATAATAAATCAAAAAATGTTGAGAAGGAGTTGGAGGAGAAAAAACAGAAGAAGAAAGGAGAATTTTCAGGAGAAGAGAAGAAAGAGAAAAAGAATTAGAGAAGGGATCGATAAGAAGTAGAAGGAGAGGTAGTTAAAGTAGAATTAAAAGGACAGGAGGAAAAGAATAAGAGAAGAGAAATGGAGAAGAAGAGAGATTGTGAGGATGAAGGAGGAGGAGAATGGAAAAAAAGAAGAGATTGTCGATAATGACGAAAAGAGGAAGAAGAAGAAGATGGATAAGCAGGTTGTGTTGATAAGGAGGAGGAGGAGGAAGATAAAAACAATAGACGGAAGAAATGCTTGTTGATAAGTAAGAAGAAGAGGTCACAGGAAAAAGAGGAACAAAAAGAAGAGGACGATGATGAGAAATATGATGAGAGGGTTTTGAATAAGCGCTGTTTCAAAGAGGGATGGCACAAAATTAATATCAATATTATTATTTATAGTGCTGTCCAACTGTATAAAGTTTTGTTTCAAACAGAAAGCATTGAAAGTAAACGCAATATTTGTCTTTGTTATTCATATTATTGACATGATTTATTGAAAACTATAAATTTAAAACTTTTCTCAAAGTTGTTACTATTTCGAAAATGAAAAAGATTTATTGAAACTTTCAAGTACGAATATTTTATAGCAATTGGAATATTGATTTGTTGTCTCCACCATTTCTCACTTTTTCATCTTCTTCTTTTTCTTCCTGGTCTTCTTCTTCTTCCTTCTCCTCCACCTCTTCTTCTTCTTCTCCCATCTTCTTCTTCCTCCTCTTCTTCTTCTCCCATCTTCTTCTTCCTCCTCTTCTTCTTCTCCCATCTTTTTCTTCCTCCTCTTCTTAATCATCAACCTTCTCCTCCTTCTCCTCCTCCTCCTCCTTCTCCTCCTCCTCCTCCTCTTCCTCATCCTCTTCCTCCTTTTCCTCCTCTTCCTCTTCTCCCATCTTCTTCTGCGTTTTCCTTTCCCTCTTCTTCTTCTTTTTGTTCCTGGTCTTCTTCTTCTTCTTTTTGTTCCTGGTCTTCTTCTTCTTCCTCCTATTCCTCTTCTTTTTCGTCCTCTCCTCCTCCTCCTCCTTCTCCTCCTCTTCCTCTTCTTTTTCTTCTTCCTCTTCCTCTCCCTCTTCCTCTTCTTCTTCTTATTCTCCCATCTTCTTCCTGCTCCTCTCCTTCCTCTTCCTCTTTCTCTTTCTCTCCCTCTTCCCCTTCCTCTTCCTCTTCCTCTTGTCTTCTTCTTCTCTCTTCTTCTTCTTCCTTATCCTCTTCTTCTTCTTCCTTATCCTCTTCTTCTTCTTCTTCTTGCTCCTCCTCCTCCTCCTCTTTTTCGTCTTCTCCTATCTTCTTCTTCTTCCTCCTCTTCCTCTTCTTTTTCTTTCTCTTCTCCTCTTCCTCCTCCTCTTCCTCCTTTTCCTCCTCTTTTTCTCTCATCTTCTTCATTTTCTTCTCCCATCTTCTTCTTTGTTCAATTTCTGGTCATCCCTCACCCAATTGAGTGATAACTATTCCGTTGTTTTGGGCTCAATTCCTGATGAAGTGTGGCATCTCTATAACACGAATGATCCTGTTCATAAACATTACTTCACTGTCACTTGACTCGAGGGACTCTTATACGATACATTTCAAGAATCTCTCAAGTGAAGAAGCATTCAAGGAACTTTTATAATAAATACGCCCCTAAAACGTTTTATAAGTTAAGCTCCCTTGAAATTTCATCAAAGATCTATTTTTGATCTGGGGCCTTTCAGATCAAGGATTGTAATGAAAAATAGGGATTTTCCAGGAAAAAAAACCAGGGATCTACATAGAAAATGAACGAAATTTATGACAAAAAGAAGTTGAAAAGATAGATAGAGAGATAGATAAAAGAAGTTGATAAAAGATAGAGCATAAAGGAAATGAAAAAGAAAGGAAGTTGAAAACATAGATAGAGAGATAGATAATAAAGGAAATGAAAAAAAAAGATGTTGAAAAGATTGATAGAGAGATAGATAAGAGAAGTTGATAATAGATAGAGCATAAAGGAAATGAAAAAGAAAAGAAGTTGAAAAGATAGATAGAGAGATAGATAATAAAGGAAATGAAAAAAAAGAAATTGAAAAGATTGATAGAGAGATAGATAAAAGAAGTTGATAAAAGATAGAGCATAAAGGAAATGGAAAAAAAAGAAGTTGAAAAGATAGATAGAGAGATAGATAATAAAGGAAATGAAAAAAAAAGATGTTGAAAAGATTGATAGAGAGATAGATAATAAAGGAAATGAAAAAAAAATATGTTGAAAAGATTGATAGAGAGGTAGATAAAAGAAGTTGATAAAAGATAGAGCATGAAGGAAATGAAAAAGAAAAGAAGTTGAAAAGATAGATAGAGAGATAGATAAAAGAAGTTGATAAAAGATAGAGCATAAAGGAAATGGAAAAAAAAGAAGTTGAAAAGATAGATAGAGAGATAGATAATAAAGGAAATGAAAAAAAAAGATGTTGAAAAGATTGATAGAGAGGTAGATAAAAGAAGTTGATAAAAGATAGAGCATGAAGGAAATGAAAAAGAAAAGAAGTTGAAAAGATAGATAGAGAGATAGATAAAAGAAGTTGATAAAAGTTAGAGCATGAAGGAAATGAAAAAGAAAAGAAGTTGAAAACATAGATAGAGAGAGAGATAATAAAGGAAATGAAAAAAAAAGTTGGAAAGATAGAGAGATAGATAAGAGAAGTTGATAATAGATAGAGCATAAAAGAAATGAAAAAGAAAAGAAGTTGAATAGATAGATAGAGAGATAGATAAAAGAAGTCGATAAAAGATAGAGCATAAAGGAATTGAAAAAGAAAAGTAAAAAGAATGAAAACCATTATTTCAATCATTCCTAAGACAAAAGTAGGAAATAAAAATATAGATTAAAGTTATATCGTGATCTATATAGTGTATGAATATAGATATTGAGTGTATATATCACGGTCTTTATAGTTCACATAATGTATAGATATATAAATATGTCATGGGCTTTAAATATTATAAATATATATGTATATTGTAGTGTATTTCATAGTCTTGATAGGGATAAGAAAGTAATGTCATAACATATAGGGGACTGGAGAACATTACAACATATATCAGCTGATTTTAATAAATAATAACATATGCACATTTTTTTAGAAAGGAGAAGGAAAAGGATGCATAAATTTATATACAAATGAGCAGAGAAATTTATCATTTGGAAGGGTCTAGCTGAGGGTTCTGGACAACTTATGAGTATATATATATATATATATATATATATATATATATATATATACTAGTTATTATTACAGTTGCAAATTCACGACGCTCTACACGTTGTTTTCTATATGTAAATAGGTTTGAGGGGAGGAAGATGAGATAGACGAAGAAGGAGAAAAAGAGAAGGAAGAAGAGATTGATAACAGGGTGGAGAAGAAGAGGGAAAACAGTAACAAGAAGAACAGAGAGAAGGAGAATGAAACAGGAGAGGAAGACGAATGAGGAAAAGGATAAGAAGAAAAAGAAGATGGAGGAGAAAACGAAGATTGAGGTGGTGATGAGGAAAGAGTAGATAAAAAAGAAGTAGAAGGAGGATGAAAAGGATGAAGAGGAGGAGGAGTATGAAGAGGAAAAGGAGAAGGAGAGGTATTAGTCCTAGTAGAAGAAGAGGAAAAGATAGAACAAGAAAAAAAGCGCAGAAGAAGAAGTAGAAAAAAGTGGTAGAAATCAAAAAAGAAAAGAATAATAAGAAGATTAAGTTGTAGATGAAGAACAGATAGGAGAATGGAAATAATAAGAGGAGAGAAGTAAAAGAAAAAAGAGGGAGGAGAAGAAGAAAAAGGAGGTGACATAAAAACTGAAAAAGATGGAGAATAAGAATAAGAGAAGGAAGACGAAGAATTTTGGGAGAAAAAGAAGAATCGGACAAGGAAGGAGTAGGCGAAGAACAAAGAGAAGGAAAAAAGATGGTTTCAAAAAGGGGAAGCAGAAGGAAGAGAAAGAGAGGAAGGAGATGAAGAGAAAGAGAAGATAAAGAAGGAGGAGAATAAGATAAAGGAGGAAGAGAGGAATAACGAAGAAGCAGTAGAAGACGCAGTGCAAGAAAGAAGTAGAGAAGAATAAAGAAAAGAAATGAGAAAAAGAAGAAGGAAAAAA
Organism: Conomelus anceps; assembly: GCA_948455865.1. Taxonomy (NCBI): domain Eukaryota; kingdom Metazoa; phylum Arthropoda; class Insecta; order Hemiptera; family Delphacidae; genus Conomelus; species Conomelus anceps. Next base: position 11,958,772 of record OX418222.1, read on the forward strand.
GAATGAGTAGATGTAAAAGAGAAAGACTATGAGAAATGAAGAGAGAAGGAAGAAGAAAGAGAAGAAATCATAAAAATTAGAAAACAGGGTGATATAAATATGAAGATAATTTACAGAAAGACATTTGCAGAAAACAAAGGGACTGGTGAGAGGGACGAAGAGAGAGACAGGATGAGAGTGAATGAGAAAGAGAGAATAAATGAGTGAGTGAAGTATGAGTGAAAAAATTTGAAAGGAGAGATGAATAATATCGTACATGTTGAAAAGAAAGGCACGAATTCTCCACACATGTTTTTGTTTTCCTCAGAATAATAATTTCTTCCGTATACAAACATGACTTGCCCTCTTTATTTATCCCCCTTTCCTCCTCTTCCTCCTCCTCCTCCTCCTCCTCCTCCTCCTCACTCTTTCATTTCGTATCTTCCTCCTCAACCTCTACCATCGCATTCTTCGTCTTCTTCACTTCCTACTCCTCCCCCTCCTTCACACACTCCTCCAGCTCACCCTACTTCTCCACATCCTCCTCCTCTTCCTCATCCTCCTCCTCTTCCTCATCCTCCTCCTTCTTCTTCTATTATTTCTTTATCTCCTTCTACTCCTACTCCTCCTCCTCCTACGCTTACTACTTTTCTTTCCCCTATTCCTCCTCCTTCTACACCTACTCCACCTCCTCCTCCTACTCCTCCTCCTCTACCTCCCACTCCAACTCCTCCTCCTCTACTTCCGACTTCAACTCCTTCTCCTCGTCCTCTTCCTTGTCCTCCTCCACCTCCTCCTCCACCTCTTCCCCCTTTCTCCACATCCTCCCCCTCTTCCTCCCCCTCCTCCTTCTCCACCTCCTTCTTCTTTCAAATACACCCTTAATAAAGACAATTTATCTATCTGTCCTTTTTCCACTTCTGCATATTTTCTTCCTATTCGTGTCATCACCTTCTCTTACTTCTCCCCACCTCTTTCTCCTACCTCCTCTCATTCCCATTCTCCTTCTCTTTTTACTTCTCAATTTCTTTCTTCTTTTAATTTTTCTCCCCTTCAACTACTACTACTCGTTCTTCTTCTCCTCATTATTTTTTACTTCTACATCCTCCTCTTCCTCCTCCTCCTCCCACTCCATTACAACCATTCTGTTATTCTTTTATATCTTATCATTATCTTTTTCCTTTTTTCTTTTTATGCTCCTCTTTCTCTCTCCACTCCACCCTCTTCTTTTTATTCTTCTCTATTTTTTTCTCCCTCACACAGAAAACTACGTAATGCATGATGAAAGTAAAAAATCAGACGAAATTGTCACAACCACATTTATTAAAAAATATTGAGAAACTAGTTTTGGTTGTTATACCATTATCAATCTCAATCCAACTGACTTGATTGACGGAGTTTGATTGAGATTGATAATGGTATAACAACCGAAACTAGTTTCTCAATATTTTTTTATAAATGTGACAATTTCGTCTTATTATTCATTATGGATACCTTTCACAATATCATCTTCGCCACTAATAAAGTAAAATAATCAATCCACTATCACATGTGTAAGGAATATGGTTCCATTTTAAGAATATAGTTTTCCTTAAGAGTTATTTAAGAACATTTTTTTCAACTTTCAGATTCTATGAAAATCTCTGAAAATGCCCAATATCTTATGGTACTCCACATACCATGAGAGCCTCCTTCCTACAAAGTCACGTCTTTATCTTTAATTATTATTACAATTATAAGCGTAACAACTGTAGCATATCTCTCTCTTTGTTTACTCTTCAATTCTCTCAACCTTATACAGTCCCCCTTTCTCTCCAACTATCTTTCTCTTTATTTCTCACTCTTTCACACTCTCTATCTTTCTCCTCCTCCTTCATCGCACTTCTCCATCATCTCTGAGCATTCCTTCGTATAACCCAGACGCGACTAATGCATTTCTTATGGGGAGGAAACACTCCCATTCCATTTAACACGTAACAATCGCGACACCATATTATTGAGAAAACTGGAGGGTTGATTCTGGTTTGGTGTTGCTCTTCTTCCTTCTTATTCTTCTTCTTCTTCTTCTCCTCCTTCTCCTTTTTCTTCTCATCCTCCTTTTTATTCTCCTCCTCATCCTTATCATCCTCTTTTATCTCCTCCAACTCCTTCTTATTCTCCTCCATTCCTTTCCTACTTTGTTCCTCTTCTTCTTTTTCTCCTTCTTCATCTTTGTTGTTCCTCTTCTCCTCCATTTTTATCTTCTTCTTCTTCTTCTTCTTCTCTTCTTCTCCTCTTCTTCCTCTTCTTCATTTTCTTCCTTCCTCATCATCTTCCTTTTCCTCCACCTTCACCTTTTCATTTGCTTTTTTTTTCATCTTCTTCCTTTTCTTCTTCACCATCTTTTCTCTCCTCCCCCCTCTTATTTATCATTGTTTCTTCTTCTTCTTAATTTTTTATTTAACCCAATCCTGCTAAACTAACCCCTCTTTATATTATCGTCTTCTCCCTCTACTTCTTTGCTTCTTTCATATTTTACTCCTTCTCCTATTATTATTCTTCTTTTTCTTCGTTTCCATTCTCCTCCTACCTGATTTTTTCCTTTTAGTTCCTCTTTTCTAATCTACTACCTATTCTTCTCTTTTTTCTTCTCGTTCTTCAACTTCTCTTTCCTTTTCTGCTCCTTTCTCCTCATCTTCTCAATTGTAATCATAATCACTATTATCTTCTTTCCTTCTTCATTCTCTCGATCTTCTTCATCTCATTCTCCATCTTTGTGTTTTCTTCTCTAACTACCTCTTCATCTTATTCATCCCCTCTTTCCTCATCTCCTTCGTCTTCTCCTTCATCATTTCATTTTCTTTCCTTCATGTTCTCGATGTTCTTTTTCATCTCCTCCATCATTTTCTATTCTTTTCAACCACCTCTTCTACTTTTTCATCTTCTTCTTTTTCTCCTACTTCCTCGTCCTCTTATGAAGATCAATCTCTGTTTTTTCTTCTCTGTCTCCATTTTCTTCTTTATTTCTCCTTTCTTCTTCCACACCCTTCTCAACCCTCTACTTTTTCTTCTTCTTGTCCTTAGCTTTCTCGTTTTCATCTTTTCGTCCTTCTTTTTCTCGTTTTCTTATTGTCCTTTTTTTTCGTTTTCTTTTTCTTGTCTCTTATCTTCTTCTTCTTTTTTCTTTTCCTTTGATATCCTCCCCTTCTCCTTCCTCCTTCTCTTCCTTCTCCTTGATCCCCTCCTTGTTTTTCTGCTATTCCTTGGTCCCCTTCCACCTCGTATACCAAATAGTTAATTCTACTTGGAAATCTGGAAAATCCATGCCTTGGAAAATTATAATAAGGCGTATTTCCCGGGGTTTTGGTGGAGGGGAAATGGTGGAAAATTGTATCAGTGTTTTGTGAGCCCTCATGCTAAGCCCTTGCACGTATTTAATACAATACGAGCTCTTTTCCTTCCCTTCCCTTCTGTTCCCTACCCTTCCTTTCCCTTCCCTTCCATAGTTATCTACATGAGAGAATTAAGTGTAGAGCTGCATTTGAGAGTTTTCTTTTCTTCTTCCTCTTTTTACTTCTTCTACTACTTCTTCTTTTTCTTCTCTCTCTTCTCATCCTCCTTCTACTTCTTAATCTCCGTTTAATTTTCACACGGACAATAAAATATGGTACCGTAACAAAAAATACGAAGATGATGAAAGAACAAGTTGATAGAGGGGAAATACATAAAAGGAGAAAGAAAAAAGAAGAATATTATGATGAAGGAGGGAGGAGTAGTAGTAGGAGAAAAAAGTGGATGAGAAGATGGACTAGAAGAATTTAAGAAGAATGAGAAAAAGATGAACAAGCAAATGAAAAGATTCTTTGTAGTGGTGATGGTGATATTGTGGAAGATATCCATAATGAATAATAAGACTTGAAGTTGCCACATACAAATTTATTGAAAACCGTTAGATATTGGTTTTGGTTGTTACACCATTAGCAATCTCAAACAAACTACAACTAAAGTATAGAGTAGCTTAATATATACTAAACACGGAATGATACTATTGGCTGGGGGAAATAGTGCCTGTCTTAGGCTGACCTTCATTGAAGGTCTGTGATTGGCTGAAGGCCATAACAAGTCACGCCCACTGGTGGGAGGAGCAACAAGCGAAAAAATTGTAAAAATCAGAACTAAAAACTGTGAATACATAGAAAGCGACAAGCAAGAACAATACAAAGTAGGCTTGAATTTGAAAAAAAAATTAAAGCTCACCGAAATGCAGTCAAGTTTAACCGAGAAAAACACGATAAAGCCGTTATTAAAATGTAGGCCAGAATTATGACGAAACCAAGTTGGTTGTATTGAATTGGTTAAAATAATTTTTTTCGTTTAAACAAGTATTGGAATCGTTTTTCACCAACCTAGTTATCTCCGAGGTTTCTAAAATGTTCAATTGTCGGTTTTTGCCAATCAAATGCAGTAATTCAAAATTTTCTTTGGCCTTGAACTTGCATCCATTAGTGATGAGATGCTCTGCAACATTTGAGTCTCTTTTCTGGGCTCACAAATCCCTAATTTGTTAATTTATTCTATGTCTGAAACTTCTACCAGTCTGACTCACATAACAGGCACTACAATCACCGCAATTCAATTTATCGGTTGACATTGATTGCATTTCAGTAAACTTTAATTTTTTATTTAAAAGAATTCTTCAATTACAGGCTACTGTGTATTGTTCTTGTTTGTTACTTTCCATGTGTTCACGGTTTAGGTTCTTGATTTTGACACTTGCTTGTTGCTCCTCCCAGTGGGCGTGATTTGTAATGGCCTTCAGAGAATCACAGACCCTTTATGAAGGCCAGGCTATGAGAGGCACTTTCTAACTCAGCCAATAGTACCATTCCGTTTTGAATATATATTAAGCTACTCTGTACTTTAGTTTTAGTTTGTTTGAGATTGATAATGGTGTAACAACCGGATGCAGTATCCCACTGATTTCAATAAATGATGTTGTGACAACTTCAAGTCTCATTTTCCATTATGGATATTTTCCACAATATCACCTCCCCCACTACAAATAAATAAATCTTTATTATCCATCTTTATTGTCCATATTGATTTTGACATTTGAGGCCAAATATGAATGAAAATAATTATGATGAAAAATAATTTAACCTGAAGTATTCAGGTTAGTTCGAATTAGCTGAATTAAATAACTGTAAATAATGTAATATTTTAATTTTAAAATAATCGAATCTAAATTTAATTTTTTTTCAATTTTTGTGTTCTTCTCTTCTCACTTTCTGTTTCTGTCTGTCCCTTTTGTCTCTTTTCTTACCCCATTTTTCCCCACTTCTTTTCCTTCAATTTCCTTTTCGTTCTCTCTCTTATGTCTCCATTCACTTGCTCTTTTAAAAATACACACTTTTACTAGAAACAAAATAAAGCTAAAGATCCTGCAAAATTTTCTGGAGTCCATTTGGTCGAAAGCCTTTAAAGCATCTAGGAAGAGACAAGATGAATCTTGTGATTTTCGTCTGCTCTCCACACTTCTTTTTTCAATTCTGGGTGCAGAGAAAGACGGAAACGCACTCACAGCTAGTGGAAAAACAAGGAAAGAGTACCGTTTCCACTCACACACGCAACCGTGCGCTAATTTACGACTTTTAATAATAATCTGTTGAACGTTGGACCAAGCAGACAACCTTGTGGTGTTCCTCTGTTATTGCCTGTTATGTCCTCTTGTGTACCGTTTCGTCTTCTTCTCCTTTTTCTTGTTCGACTTCTTTTTCTTTTGCCTCTTCTCCTTTTTCTCCTCCCGCCATCTTCTTCCCCCTCCCCAGCTTTCTTCGCCCTTTTCTTCGTCTCCTCACTCCTATTTTCCAATTCTCCTTTTCCTGTCTTCTCCTCCTTCTGTATCCTTCTCTTTCTGTCGTTTCCTTCTCCTCTTTCCCCTTCAACTTTCATTTTCTCCTTTTCGTTGTTCTTCCTGTTCTATTCCTTCTACGTAGGTGTGTACTCCTGTATTTGCTCTCCGTTTATCTTCTTTCTGCAGTTTTCCTGCTTCTCCTCCTCTTCTACCTCTACCTCCTCCTTCACCGACTTCTCCTGCTCTTCTATATTCTATTTTTACTTTTCTCCATTGTCTCCTTTTCCTTGTTTTCTTGCACTACTCTTTCTAGCAAAGTGTGTTCCTTCATATCTTTGTTCTTTGTTCATCTCATTTTTTTCTCATTTTCCGTGTCTCTTCGTATTCATCTCCTTTTTTTCTTGTCCTCCTTCTTGAACCTTTTCCTCCATCTTATTTATCTCGTTCTCATCCTTCTCGTACCTTTTCTCCCCGCCATTTTTCTTCACCGCGTTCCACTTCTTCTCGTTTTTCCAAGTCTTCCTCCTTCTTCATCTCCTTATCTTTCTTCTTCTTCTACTTCTGCACCCAGCTTATTATTTATTTGTCACACGGAGAGCTAGAGTTACGTCAACAGATGACCTCACCAAAACATATTAAATATCAGTTTTTTCTTGTCTTTATCATTGTTTTCAATATAATAAGCTACTTTTTGTTTTGTTTAACTAATTATTATCAAATTCGTAAATCCTTGTTAAAGCTATAAATTGTCAACTGCATTATCAGCTTCTCGAAATTATTCACCGTGTTAAGGCTGTGCACAGGGTTTTTGTTCATAATTTTTTTTCGAAGTTTATTGTATTGGATGTTATTAGGGCTTTGAAATGTTATCTATTGCTGTGAGAAAAGGTTTTTTCATCAACTATTTTGTAAAATATAGGGGTGCAAAGCTGAAATGTTTTGGTTTTTGGGGGCAATTGATCTCACCTATAAGTGATTTCAAACTTTTTATAAATTTTCCATAATTAAAAGGCATCTTGAGTAATAAAATGACATATTTTTATTTCGATCTAACAAATGCTGTAAAATCACTTCCCGGTGGTTCGGAACCCACCTAAAACTGTTGATCCAACTCGTCAATCACCATCATCCAACTCATTACCGTGCTTCAATGACTTGATGTTACAAGCTTTATTATCACTTACCCGGTGGTTCGGAACCCACCTAAAGTAGTAGGTCCACCATGTTCCCCGTAACATGGCACAAACGGCGAGGTGGAACTACTTGTAAGGGTCTCCCCACCATTAAAAGCTTATTATTATTATTATTATTATTATTATTATTAACTCATTACCCACGCACAGGCATCTTGTGGGCATCTTGTGGGCATCTTGTGGGCACCTATGTGGGCTTCATCCTCAAAAAAAAATTTAGTTTCGAAATAATTTTTTACAGATTTTTAAAAATGTATTTTGTAAAATAATAATTACTTGATTGGATTAAAAAATATAGCATTTTATCCTTCGAGGTGTCTTTTAGATACATTTATCAAAAGTTTAAAATCACTCAATTGTCCCTAAATACAAAGAAATTTATCTTTGAACCCCCATATTCTACAAAATAATTGATGAGAAAAACTTTTCCTCACAGCAATGGATAGCTCTTCAAAGCCCAAAGCCCTAATAACATGTAATACAATAAACTTCGAAAAAAATTTATGTACAAAAACCCTGCGCACAGCCTTAACATCAAACTGTAATGTAACTCCGTCTTGTAACATGACACCATAACATAACTCTGTCTAGTAACATTACATTGTATCATGTAATGTGGAATTATGTGACATTTCTTTAAAATGTTTTTTTGTTCTGTTTGTTGCAGTCCGAAAAGTGGTTCAATGCTACTCTACAGTCGCAAAAAAGTGCGTTACCGTCGCGACGGATATTGCTGGAAGAAACGCAAAGACGGCAAGACCACCCGGGAGGATCACATGAAGCTCAAAGTACAGGGAACTGAGGTAATTATTACAAATTCAATTGATATACAAATTTGATATTACAAATTTATTGATTCAATCAAGAAAGTTCCCCAAAAATCTGCAAAAAAACTTGGTATCAGTGATTTCTTCATAAGACTCAAGACTGAGCATAGATGGGTGACTGTGCTTCAATGAGTCGATGTTATAAGCTTTATTATCACTTACCCGGTGGTTTGGAACGCACCTAAAATATTTGGTCGATCATTTTCACCATAACATGGCTCAAACGGCGAGGTGGAACTACCCGTAGGGTCTCCCCACCATTGAAAGCCATACGCTTATTATAATTAATAAATTATTATTATTTATTATTATTATTATTATTATTATTTATTATTAGTATTATTATTATTATTGTCGATAGAACTCCCAAGAAGAAGACGATAAGTATTCAATGACTCGTGGAGTATGGTATTTATTTTTTCTTCTTTGTCCACTATTCCTTCATCCTTTGCGAGAACCGCTGCTTCCTTTCTTCACTCCATAGTGGTCTGTATTGTTTAGGGCGCAGCTCTGAGATAATTTCCCACTTATCTACTTTTCTCCTGAATAACTCCCTGTTCATTTGTGTTGAGCGTGGTTAGATCTTTTCTAATATTTTCTAACCAGGGTCCCGGACTAGTTAGCGACAGTAGGTATCTTAGCACTCTGTTGGTAAACTTGTATTCTGGAAGTCTGAGAATATGACCGTAAAACTTTAAACGCCGTTTCTTCATATATTTTTCTATGTTGGAAAATCTTTCTACAAGCTCATTCTTCTGTAATCTAAATCCATTTTCTGTTTTTCTTGGACCAAGAATTTTCCTGATGATTTTCCTTTCTTCTTTTTTAATGTCGTCCATTTCCATTTTTCGGCTCATAGAAAGAGTCTCACAAGCATATAGTGCTGCAGGCTTAATTACTGTGTTATGGTGTCGAATTTTGGTTACACAAGAAAGAGATTTTTTATTGTATACATGTTGAACAAGTCCCAACGCTTTCCTAATCTTCTACAGTCTCTCCAACTGAGAGAAACTTTCAGAACCATTAGGTTATATAATTTCTCCTAAATATTTAAAATGCGGTACTATGTTTATTTCTCCATATTTAGTATTCTATTGTTGAAGTTCAACTCTATTAGCTTTGAGGACCGTTTTCTCAAAAGAAATCTGGAGACCTACTTTTTGACCAGATTCTTTGAGGATTTCCACTTGTCTTGTTGCCTGTTCTTGTGTTAGGGCTATAATAGCCAAGTCATCAGCAAAGGCCAGATATGGAATTTCCAACTTCAACTTTTTAGGTCCCAGACTAACAGAAGATATTATTATTATTATTATTATTATTATTATTACCCATATATATTGTTACCCACTACTTCTCATTCTATTTCTTCTTCTTTTTCATCTCCTTCTACACACAGTACTTCCGCTATTATTTTTGTTTTCTTACTCCTTCTTCATTCTACTTCCCTTCCTCCTCATCTTTCCCCTATTCTTTATCTCCTTTTTTTTCTGGTACTTATTCCCTATATTCCTTCTATACTCCTTTCCCTATTTATATTTCCTTTTTTCTAACTTCCTTCTTATCCTCCCTCTCCTTCTTCTCTCCTATATTCTCCTCTTCTCTTTTTGTTATTTCATTTTCGTTTGTATTATGTCTGCTATATCCTCCATTTTTCTTCATTTATCTTTCGTATCTCCTTTTACTTCTTCTCCTGTTTTATCTTCTTTTCTTCATTATCCTCTACTTCTTCCCCTATATCTTCTTCTTTTTTATCTCCGTCTTCTACTTATAGTTCTCTATCTTCCACTACTTCTTTCTCTCCTTCTCCTCCTTGTTCTTCATTCTCCTCCCCTTCCTCCTCATCTTCCCTTTTCTTCCAGTTCTTATATTCCTTATATTCCTCCTCTACTTCTTCCCCTATTTATATTCCATTTTACCCCAACTCCTTCGTTTTTCTTCCCCCTCTATTTTTTTCTTCTCTTCCTGCTCTTTTTCTTCCCTTCTTCCTCATCTTCTTGCACTAGCAAATAAAATAAATATTCTAATTCAAATGATCGTAATTATAATGACCATAATTACAGCAATAACTGAGAAGCATATAAATATCATGCAAACAAGAAAAGACTAATTATGACAATTTGAAGCAAAATGAAAAGTTAGTAACTTTCGAAACTTGTATAAAGCACCAACTTGTGCTATATTAACCTCTGAAGACTGTGGCTCACTTATTAAAGTTTCAGTTGAAAAGTTGCAAGTTGAGAAAAGTTTGCAAAACTTTTGTCTTGCTTCTCACTCCGAATGTACAGACAGATACCTTGAGACTACTGTTGACTGTCTCAATTCTTGCTCATTTTTTCTTCTTTTTTTTCTTAATTTTGTTCTTATCCTTTATCTTCGTCCTCTTCTCTTACTTCTTTTTTTCCGTTTCCTCTTCCTCTTCTATTTCTTCGTCTCAGTTTGGAACTCAGGTTCTATTCTTGGCCTCCTTATGCCTTTCCTTCTTCTACCTCTTCTTCGTTTTCTCTACCTGTCTTCATCTCCTTGTTTTCTTCTTCTTCTGCTTCTTCTAATTATTTTTTCTGCTTCTTTTAATTAACTATTTTTTGTCTCCATTACTCCAGTTCTTTTTCAACCTCCTCATCCTCCTCCTTCAACTCTTACCTCTTCACCTTTTCTTCTCTTACACCTCAACGGCCTTATTATTCCCTTTCTACTTCTTCTTCTCCTTTTACTTTTCCTCTTTCCTATCCTCCTCCTCCTACTCCTCCTTCTCCTCGTACTCCTTCTCCACCTCCTCATCCACCTTCACTTCCTCCTCATCCTCCTTCTCCTACTCCTCCTCATCCTCCTTCTCCTCTTCCTCCTCTTTCTCCTACTTCTCCTCCTTCTCCTTCTCCTCCCTCTCCGCTTTCTCCATCTCCTTCTTCTTCTTCTCCTCCTTCTCCCCTTCCACCTCATTTCTTATTCTCCTCCTTCTTCTCCTCCTCTTCCTACTCTTTGGTTCATTTTCGTTTCCCACTCTCTTCCATTTGCTCCTTCTTTGGTTCTCCTTTCTCTCCCACTCTCTTCCATTTTCTAGTTATTTGCTTTTTATTCTGTCTTCTGCCGTTCTATAGTTTTTCCTTCTCTTATATCCTGTTTGCTCCAATTCTTCACCGCTATTTCGTCTCCCTTCTACCCTTCTTTCCAACTTCAGTTGTCCTAATTTTCCCTCCTCCTCCTCCTCCTCCTCCTCCTCCTCCTCCTCCTTCTCTTCCTCTTCTTTCTACCCCTCTCCTTCCTTATCTCTTCCTGCACCACCTTTTTTCCTCTCTCCTCCTCCTTTTCTTTTTTATCGCTTCCACATCCTCCTCTTTTTCTTTCTTCTCGCCCTTTTTCTCCTCATTTCCTTCTTCTTCTCTTCTCCTATCCGTCCTTCTCCTCTCTTTTCTCCTTTTTCTACTTGTTCATTCTCCTTTCCCATACCATACTTACCCTACATTCTCTCTCACCCCTTCCATTCAATGATTATTCCTCCATTTCATATTCTGCTTTCTTCTTTGTTGCACAATTAATTTCATCTTTTTCTCTGCCTCATACTCTCTCACTCTCTCACTCTCTCTCCTTCTCTCTTTCATTCTCCAAGTACGTGTTCCTGTGAAAAGTCTCCGGCACACCGATTCATGAATAATGAAATATTTCCAGTGGGGAAGAGATGCCTCGTGGAAAGATAAGCAGTTATAACAACCATTTGATTCTCTGCAATTATGGTGGAACTTCTTTTGTCTTCTTTTTCTTCTTCTTCCATTTTCTTATTCCCTTATTGGTTTTCCTCTACTGTTTCTTCTTCATCCTCCATTTTCTCTATTTCTTGTTCATCTTCCTCCATATTTCTTTGTTCTTTATCTTCCTCCACGTTCTCTTTTTCTTCTTTATCCTCCTCGATTTTCTCTTTTCCTTTATCTTCCTGAATTTTCTCTTCTTCTTTATCTTCCTCCATTTTTTCTCTATCTTTCACCATTTTTGTTGTTCTTTATCTTTCTCCATTTTCTCTTTTTCTTCTCTACCTTCTTCCATTTTTTGTTCTCTATTTTCCTCCACTTTCTCTTTTCCTTCTTTATCTCACTCCATTTTATTTTTTTCTCCCTCCATTTCCTTTTTATCCTCCTCTTTCTCTTTATCTTTTCCATTTTTGTTGTTCTTCATCTTCTTCCATTTCCTCTTTTTTCTTTTTCTTCCTCTTTTTTCTTTTTCTTCCTCTTTTTTCTTTTACGTCATAATCTTCATCCATATCCTCTTTTTCGTCTATCTTCTTACATTACCTCTTTTTCTTCTTCATCTTCCTCAATTTTTTTCTTTTTCCTCCTCTTTTTCGTCTCAATCTTCCTCCATATCCTCTTTTTCTTCTCTGTCTTCTTACATTACCTTTGTTTTTCTTCTTCACCTCCCTTTTTTTTGTTCTTTATCTTTGTCCACTTTCTCTTTTTCTTCCTCCGTTATTTCTTTTTCTTCCCTCCATTTTCTTTTTTCTTCCTCCTTTTTCTTTTTTAACTCTCTCCACTTTCTTTCTTCTTCCTTCTTTTTCTTCTTTATCTTCCTCCATTTCCTTTTTTCTTCTTTATCTTTCTCCATTTTCTCTTTTTTCCTTATCTTCCTCCATTTCCTCTTTTTCTTCTTTATCTCCCCCTATTTTCTCTTTTTTCCTTCATTTTCTCTCATATCTCTTTCTCCACTTTCTCAAGATTTCTTTCTCTATCGTTTTCGCCTCCTAATCCTTCTTCACCATTCTCCAACTCTTCTTCTCCACTTCTTCCTCTCTTGTTTTTCTTTCATCTCTTCTCTTTCTTCACCATTTCCTTTCTAGTCATCCTCCTTCTTTTATAATACTTCTTCCAACCCTCCCCAGCCATTTTTTTCTTCTTCATCTCCTTCTCTTCTATCTTTTCCTTATCATTTCTCTCCTCCATTCCTTTTTTCCTCAGCTTCTCTTGTCTTTCTCATTTATTCTCACATTCTTTCTTTCTCCCTTGTTCTTCTGCTTCTTCTCCTTTCTCTAAGCCTCAACTTATTTTTATTCATGTTTCAAATTCTACTGTAGTTTTCATATAACTTGGCAGCAGCATGCTGGGTTCAGGTGTAGCATGCCCCATCTGCTACACGCTAAGTTATATGAATACTACAGTACTTATCTTTTGTTTCATCATTCCCTTTCCTTTTATCCTCTTCCTCTCCTGCTTCTTATTATAACTTTTCTCAACCATTCCCTCCTCTTTTATCTCCTTTTTCCTATTATCCTTTTTTTAATTGTTTTCTCCTCATCCTCATTCCTTCCACCACATCCCTCCTTCTTCCCTTTTCTTTTCTTTCTCCTCCTTCTCCACCTCCTCCTTTTCCTCCTCTTCCTCCTCCTCCTTCTCCTCTTCCTGTTTTCCTCTTCCTCCTTTTCTTCCTCTCTCTCCTCTTTTTTCACCTGACCTAATTAAAATCATGAACTTTCTATTTTCTTTGAACATTCGAATCATGTTTTTGTTATAACACATTTGTGAGTTTCTTTCTCTATTTATTTGCATAATACGTTGCATTTTTTTTTTTTTTTTTTTTTTTTTTTTTTTTTTTTTTTTTTTTTTTAGGATGAAGCCCACATAGGTCTGAGACCTGTGCGTGGGTAATGAGTTGGATGATGGTGATTGATGAGTTGGACCTACAGTTTTAGGTGGGTTCCGAACCACCGGGAAGTGATTTTACAGCAGAGAACAGTGTCTTTTTTGCTGGCCAATCTAATCGGTCACCGTTACGAACGGGACCTACGAGAACGCAGCTTATCTCTCTGATTGAACAGATACCAGCTACGGCTCGTGGCTATCACTTCCCTAGCATTGCTTTGTATTTCATTTGAAGTTTGCACATATTTATAAGGAGAATGAATTGTTCATTCTTGAAATAGGCGCATATATCGAGGAAAAATATTCTTCTATCAATTAGATTATTAAGTTGACTTTAAGTTGGTTTAAGGAGAAAAAGGAGAGAAGAATGAAGATGAAAAAGAACAAGAGACATAAGGAGTAGAATGATGAAAAAATAAGAGGATAGTGGATGAAGAATAACACTCGTAGAGATTCGCCTTCTCGTCGGTCTAAAAAAAGTACATTCCTTTTTCAAACCACTAAATTGAACCAATGAAGAAGGGTTGACAGGTAGAGGGTTGAAATAAGGAAAGAAAAAAGCGAAACCCAAACAAGGGAACAGGTGTAATAAAAGTGGGTTGGAATTAACTGCAGATAAGCGGTCTGGTTTACTAAAGATGGCTGAGAGGGGAGGAATTATATTAAATGTGGTCGGAGAGCTTGAAGGAGAAGAAGAAAAATATGAGGAAAGAGAAGAAGAAGAAGATGAAGATGGGAGAGGAGGCGGTGTTGAAAGTGGAGACGGTGGAGGAGGTGGAGAAAAAGGAGGAGGAGGAGGAGGAGATGATGGAGAAGGAGGAGGAGGAGATGATGGAGAAGGAGGAGGAGGAGGAGAAAAAGGAGTAGGATAAGAAGGGAAAAAGAAGGAAGAGAAGAAGAAGAAGAAGAAGGTCGATAAGAAGGAGAAGAATAAGAACAAGGAGAAGAAGAAGAAGCAAAAGTAGAAGGAGAAGGAGGAGGAGAAGAAGAAAGAGGGGAAAAAGGAGGTTAGAGAAAAAATATAAGAAGGAGAAGGACTAAAAGAAGGAGAAGCAGAAGGAGGAGGAGGTGGAGACGAAGAAGAAGGTAAAGGAGTAGAGGGAGGAGGAGAAAAAGAAGGAGGGGAAGGAGAAGAAGAAAGAGAAGAAGAAAAACGAGAAGGAGAAAAAGAGGAGAAGAAGGAGGAGGAGTTGGAGGAAAAGAAGGAGAGGAGAAGAAGAATAAGGAAAAGAAGGAGAAGAAGAAGAAGGAAATGAATAACAAGAAGGAGGAGGAGGTAATCAAGAAGAAGGAGTAGAAGAAAAAGAAAGATAGAAATGATGAGATAACGAGGGGGAGGAGGTGATGATAAAGGAGGAGGTCGAGTAGGACGAGGCCTAGGAGGGGAAGAAGACAACAGGAATGATGTAGAAGAGAAGGAAAACGAGGAGTAGGACAACTGTGCTGAGAAGAAAGGTGTAAGGAAGGTGAAATAGGAACACAATTGAAACAAGCAGTAGAAAATAGAAGGGATAGTTTCTAGAAAGTCGAAAGGAAGAGAAAATAGTGAAAAACTAGGAAGATGAAGAGAATGAGTGAGAAGCAGAAGCAAAGGCATAATATGATGATGAAGAAGAAGGTGTAGAAGAGGGTGGAAGATAAGTAAAAAAAAAAATAGAAGGAGTAAAGGACGAGGAAAAACAACAAGAAGCAGGCTGGGTAGGAGATAATGGAAAAGAAGGAGAATGAGAAGGAGAAGCAGTAAATAGATAAGAGGAAAGAGAGAGAAGAAGAAGCAGGAGGAAGAATAAGAAGATAGGAGGAGCAAAGAAGGGGAGAAGTGGTAATGGGTGGAATGCGTGTAAGCAAAATAGATTTAATTGATAACAGAAGAATAAAACGAAGTATGTGAAGAAGTGACAGATGAATGATGGGGAAAAGGAGTGGGAAAAGAAAGAGATGAAAAAGGAGGAGGTGGTAAAGGAGTGGAAGAAGTAGGTGGAAGGAGGGAAAGGAAAGGGACATGGAAAAAAATACAAAGGATCGGATCAGTAGGACTTGGTTTGAGATGAAAAAACAGAAGGACAAGGAGTAAAAGAAGAGAAAGATTATGAAGAAGGAAAACAGAACTATGAAGAAGGAATAAGAAAGAATTGAAGGAGATAAAGCAGCATTTATACAAGGAACAAAAGATAAAGGCCAATGTAGAATGGAAACACAAAAGGGGTGGTGGAGAATAACAAGAAGAGAAGCAGGGAAAGAAAAAGAAAGAAATAAAGAAGAAGCAGTAGGGGGGGGGGTGAGAAGAAGAAGCAGGAAGTAAATAAGATGAAAAATAAGGCAAAGATCTGTTGAAGAAGCTCTAGATGTACATGAAGAAAAAAACTAAAAACAGAAAAAGTGTGAAGGAAGTGGTGGAAGAAAGAGTTGGTGGAGAAGGTCAATTAGAACAAGAATCAGAAGAAAAACATATAGAACAAAATAAGAAGTATACGGACAAAGTATAAACTAGAAAAGGAGGTGAAAGTAGAAGAAGACAAAAAGAATGGAAGAATAAGGAGGTGAAGATGAAAAAGAAGTGGATGATGAAAAATTAAAGGAAAATTAGAAAGGTCAGAAAATGAGTTTGAGATGAACAAGAAAGCAAAAGGTGGAAAAAAGGTTGGGAGGGATTGAAGAAGAAAGAAGTGGGAAAGAAAGGAGGAAGTAATTGAAAAAGAAGCAGCAGAAGAAGAAGAAGTAGAAGAAGAAGAAAAGTAACAGAAAAAGAAGAATAGGAAAGAAGAAGGAGAAGAAAAATAAAAAGAAGAGGAAGAAGTTCACAACAACAATTTGGTGGATAAGAAAGACGAAATCAGTAGGAGAAAAACAGGAAAGAAGACGCTGGAAAAAATGGAGGAAATAGTAGATGAAGAGAAGGAAGAAGATTGAAAAGGCAGAGAAGAAGAAAAAAGTGAAGAAGAAAAAGGAGAAGGAGGGGAAGCAGAAAACGAAGTAGAAGCAGAAGAAGAGGAAAAAGCAGGACTTGAAGTGGAAGATGGAGAAAAAAGATGAAAAAGAAATAGGACAGAAGAAATTAAGGTGGTAGAAAAAGGAAGAAGAAGAGGAAGAAGGAGAACGTGAAGTAGAAGCTGCAAAAGTGAAGATGAAAAAGAAACAGGAAAAGAGAAAATGAAGATGATAAGAAAAGGAAAAGAAGTAGTAGACGAAGAAAAAGGAGAAATTGAGGAAGATGAAAAATAAAATTAAGAAGAAAATGAAAATGAAGAAGAATAAGAAAATGAGGAAGATGAAGAAAAAAATTAAGAGAAAAATAAAATGAAGAAGAAGAACATAAAGAAAAAGGAAATGAAGAAAAAGAAGAAGGGGTGTTCAGCAAAACTTTGTTTTAGGGCTGTGTAGGAGTGTGTTTGTGGGGTGTGAGTGTAGTGAGAGGTATAAGTGTGTCTGTAGAAATCCAACAAGCACCTTGCTTTGTAAGTGGGGGATAAAATGATGGTGTATTTCCCCCCCCCTTTCCTGTTCCCCTTCACTATGTTTATTTCCACCTCTTGCCACCCTGTATACATCGCTTTTTGGTGGTTAGCAAAGGAAACAAGTGGCTTAAGTCGGGTGGCAAAGTATTAAAAGTTTTACACACATAAATATTCTCCTTCCCTCTTCGTTTCTTCTCTTTCTCACTCTCTCTCACTGTATCTATCACTAGATCTCTTTCTGTCTATCAATCCCTGTCCTTCTCTTTCCCTCTCTCCTCTCTCCCCCGTTCCCTCTTTCTTTCTTTTCTCTTTCTTATTTCTCCTACTCCTTTTCTTTTTCCCTTATTTTCTTGTTTCTCTCTCCGTTTCTCCTCTCTGTTCCCCCTTTTTTTTCTTTTCTTTTCTTTCTCTGTTTCCCTTTCGTCTATTATTTTCTCTCTTTTTTCTCCTGTTTGTCTTTCTCGCTCTACCTTTTTCCTTTCTTCCATTTTTCTCCTCTTTTCTCATTTTTCTTTTTACTCCTTTTCTCTTTACTTCACTTTCTTCTTATTGTCTCCCTTTCTCTCTTTCTTCGTTTTCTACCTTTTTCTCCTATTTGTCTTTCTCTCTCTACCTTTCTCTTTTCTTCCATTTTTCTCCTCTTTTCACCTTTTTTCTTATCTCTTTTTCCACTCCTTTTCTTTTTCCTTCTTTTTCTCTCCCTTTCTCTCTTCGTATTCCCTCCTCTTTTTTATTTCGAGATTTCTTCATTCTCGCTTCTCTTTTTCCCTTTTTTCTCCTATTTTTTCTCTCCCTCTCTTCCATTTTTCTCCTCTCTTCTTCTATCCTTTTTCGTCCACACTTTTTCTTTTTCTTCATTTCTCTCCACTTTTCTCCTTTTTGTCTTTCTCTTTCTCTCTTTACTCCTTTCTTTCATTTTTCTCCTCTTGCCTCCTGTTTTCTTCTTCCATTCTTTTCCCTCCTCTCTTATTCTTTTTATCCTTCTTTCTACTCTTTCTTTTGTCTCTCCACTCCAATTGAAGTGTTTTATTTATTTTGAAACATTGTGTGTGTTTGCTTCAATTGGCTTAAATCTTTAGGCAATAGTCAAAAAATTCATCAATACTCATTCTCTCCAACTCTCTCTCTGTCTTTCTCTCATACCTCCTCTTTCCTCCTTTTATCTCCTTTTTTTCTATTTTCGTCCTTTCTTCTGTCTAAGCCTTGTGTTCCCTTCCTTATAAAGCATTATTGGCTCTCATATTGTGAATTTCAACTATCATTGATAATAAAAAGAAGTAGAGAAAGATGAAGAAAAAGGAGGAGAAGAAGAGGAAGAGGGAGTGAAAGAGAAGAGAAAGTTGAAGGAGGCGAAGAAGAAGAAGAAGAACGAGGAGTAGGAGGATTAACAAGGAGTAAGAAGATAAGAAATTTTAGTATTTCCTCTTCCTCGTCCTCTTCTTTTTCTTCCTCTTCCTCTCCTTTTCTTATCCTGTCTTCTTCTTTGTCCCTTTTTTCTTCTCTTTCTTCTTCGTTTTTTCTTCGTCGATTCTCTAAGTATTCTCTAAATTTCAAACATTATTTGTCCTTAAAATCTATTGATTAGTAACAATTATATATAAATTTTGTCTAATTCCATTTTTAATAAGATTTCTCTAAAATGTATCGTATTTTACCTTTTTCAGTGCATTTACGGTTGCTATGTCCATTCGGCCATCTTGCCCACATTCCACAGAAGATGTTACTGGCTTTTGCAGGTAAGTTCTCTAATGTTATTGCCAATTAGAATTCATGTATTATTACAAATTTGAAATTTTACGATAGTACGATAATTTATGCAAGGAGTATGAGTGCGATTGTATTAAGGCTGTGTGCAGGGTTTTTGGTCATAATTTGTTTTCGAACTTTCGTGTATTGAATATTATTGTGGCTTTGAAATGTTATCTATTGCTGTGAGAATTTTTTTCTTCAATTATTTTGTGAAATATGGGGGTTTAAAGTTGAATTTTTCAGTTTTTGGGGGCAATTGATCTCACCTATGCATGATTTTAAACTTTTGATGCTTTTTCCATAACTAGAAGGCACATTGAGGAATAAAATGACATATTTTTTATTCCAAACAAATAGGTTATTTTTTAAATAATTTTATCTACGACCATGTCATAATGTATACATTACAGTTTCACAATTGATGCCAAAACAGCTGTCTTTTCGAAATGCTTTTTGAAACCCGTTGCATAATGAGCTCATTATAGTACAGGTTCTACATTATAACATGGGTTCTGGACCAATCAGAAGCATTTTTGATGGAATCAATATCGTAATTCAATATTGTGAAACTATCAGCTGATTTGATCAAACTGCTAACTAAGCTGCTAACCTAACAATCTACTATAACTTATCGTATTGAAGATGAGAGGTTAGGAATCTCTTACAGTCACAGGTAAAATGAAATTGTTTTAATTAAATGTATACTAGTGGTCGTAGATAAAATAGTGTATGCAACGATTTTATTTTGACCCTTATTAAAGCACTCGTGAGATATTTATAACACTCGCGTTCTCTCGTGTTATAACTTAAATCTAACTCGTGCTTTAATAAGGGTCAAAATAAAATCGTTGCATAAACTACTATTTTGTGTAGTTGACATTTTTTACAGAATTTTAAAAATGTATTATTGAAAAATGAATTTTTTGATCAGACTTAAAATATGTAATTTTATTCCTCTTTACTCCATATTACACAAAATAACTTATGAAAAAACTTTTTTCACAGCAATAGGTAACATTTCCAAGCCCTATTAACATCCAATACAATAAACTACGAAAATAAATTATGAACAAAAAACCGGCGCACAGCGTTAAGCTACAAGTGAGAAGAAAGTTAGGACACAGGCTAAGCAAGTGTTTTAAACATCTAACGAGTGACTTATAGGCAAAATACAATAGTTGTATACAATATTTCGTTTACGATTACCAACAACTCATTTAAAAATATACCAATAATAGAATAACTAATAATAATAATAATTATTATTATTATTATTATTATTATTATTATTATTATTGTAGGCAAAATACAATAGTTGTATACAATATTTCGTTTACGATTACCAACAACTCATTTTAAAATATACCAATAATAGAATAACTAATAACGGCATCATCATCAATTAAAAAATAGTAGTTTATGCAACGATTTTATTTTGACCCTTATTGAAGCACGACTAAGATGTAAGTTATAACACGAGCGAATGCGAGTGTTATAAATATCTCACGAGTGCTTTAATGGCCAAATAAAATCGTTGCATACACTATTTTATCTACGACCACTAGTATACATTTAATTAAAACAATTTCATTTTACCTGTGACTGTCAGAGATACCTATAACCTCTCATCTCAAATACGAAAAGTTATAGTAGATTGTTAGGTTAAAGTAGCTGGTGTAGCAGTTTGATCAAATCAGCTGATAGTTTCACAATATTGAATTACGATATTGATTCTATCAAAAATGCTCTGATTGGTCCAGAACCCGTGTTATAACGTAGAACCTGTACTATAATGAGCTTTTTATACAACGCGTTTCAAAAAGCATTTCGAAAAGACAGCTGTTTTGGCATCAATTGTGAAACTGTAATGTATACATTATGACATGGTCGTAGATAAAAACTCATTCCGCTACATAACCTAGAATGTGTAAGAATTGTTCACAATTGGTTGTGGGTTTGAAATCAAATTCAATCTGAATTTTATTCCAAAATGTACTGATCAGCTGATTTAAGTCTATAATATTGTTCATTCTGACACTGAATTTGAGAAATCCTGAGCTCTGATTGGTCTAGAGCCTGTATCGAAATGTGACATCAGTGTTTTTATATCTTCATTATGCAACGGTTTTGATCAGGCATGAATAAAGTAAGCTACTATGATAGGCATTACATTCTAACAACTAATTACTACTTCATAACGTAGTCATAGACGTATTACTTTGTTATACAGTATAGGTTTTAGGAGTTCGTGTTCTATGAAAGTTATCCTTAAGATTATCTGAAATAACACTTGAAAAATCAATTTCATATCTCGTATGAATGTGGCTTATAAGCTAGGTTAAACCAGGTAAGCGATTTATATGCTATTTCCTTATATATAGGAGTTCAAGACACACTTGGAATTATACCTTGCGTGTTTTGGAAATTGCTCTCAGCATGAATTGAGCTATCTATTCTCTCTTTCTCCTTCTTACTGTCTCTCTCGCTCCTTCTCTCACTCTCCCTGTCATTCTCTCTCTCTCTCTCTCTCTCTCTCGCTCTATCTGTCTATCTCTATCTCTATCTCTTGATATTACAATTAATTTATTATGCAAATATTCTTATTAATGTCAATAATCAAACTTACAAAACAGTGTAATAGTAACGTATCCCCATGTATCTATTTTTTATATATCTTCCATGAATTTAGGTCATTGTAAGGTATTAGTCAGTAGTCATAAATTGTACTTTTACTCGAATAAAGCTATCTGAATCTGAATTTCTGGTTAAGTGTCAAGAATGTGTCAAACTTCGCCATTTCATGTAATTGCATCACTTCGATGTCATTACCGTAGTGTTAATATCATTAAGATCATACAAATGAGATCATTGTACATAATCCCTTGCACTATAAAAATAGCATTATCTAAGTTTACTATTGTATCTTTGTGATGTTAATTTTGTTTTTAACCTCTTATATGAAAAATTTGTAAACTTACATGAATAAAGAAAGATAATCTAATCTAATCTTTCTGGGTTTTTTAGTCTGTTCGAGTATAAGAGAGGTTTAAACTGCCTAACTTCGACTCTGTGTCTAATTCATCACACTTTTGTACGATAATTTCTTAGAAATTTCATTGCAAAAATTATTGTCAAAATAATAAAAAAATAGTTACTTTTCATCAAATATTTGTGAAATATTTAATAAATTTTGATGTTGAGTGCAATTATTGTAGAATGGAAGGTTGGCAACACTAGCAAGCATAAATTAATCAGTTATGACGTCATATGCAAGCAAAAAGTACATTACTGTTTGCTCCTCAGTGAACCGCTGTTTTATGATTTGTTTATAGCACACAAACTAATTCTTTAAGAGCATTTTCCTACAGTTGCCTACCAAAGTGGCTAATTATGCACTCATTATAGTACGCAAAACAGCTGATTCCTGCATTCTCTTATTTTATCGCACTCCAGCTGACATTGTCGAACTCATTTTACTTTGTCCCGCTCCAGGTGTGACAACTGTGACTTTTCGTAATTGAATATGTTAATTTTCATTTTGTATATTGACAATGCAGAAATTCTTTACATGTTTCAAAAATGATTTAAATGAATGTAAATGCTAGTTAAAAATTGAATTGAATTGAACTGTAGGAAAATTTTAATGTGCAACTTGTGCTGAAAGTAGCTTTTTGCTGCACTCAAGAACTATTCCACACTTGCCTTTAGATTGTGCATAATTCATTTCTCTTGTGCAGCAAATAACAAGCGCACAAAGTATCCACACATGCGACATTCGGCGAATCCCGAGCAGCCGCGCGACGAATCGCGAGTAGTGTGGATGGGAGTTCGTGTATTCGGCAATCTTGCTCGTCGTTTCCCGTCTAGTGTCGGTCTTTGACACACTTCAAAGTGGAAGAATATTCGGCAAAAGGCGAGCACCAGTCTGCCTACACACAGTCTAATTGCGAAGTGCTACCTGTTAATACTTTCAAATCCACATTAGATTTCATTTTAAACTTTTGTAAAACCTTGTTTTTTTAAATCTATAGAGTGCAAAATGAAGTTTTTCTGCACCGAAAGAAACAGTTTTTTTCACAAGCCAAAGGCGAGTATAAAAAGTTTCTCGAGTGCAGAAACAATACTTTGCGCTCAAATTACACATTGAATTTTTCC
Source organism: Conomelus anceps (assembly GCA_948455865.1). Taxonomy (NCBI): domain Eukaryota; kingdom Metazoa; phylum Arthropoda; class Insecta; order Hemiptera; family Delphacidae; genus Conomelus; species Conomelus anceps. Next base: position 11,981,584 of record OX418222.1, read on the forward strand.
TACAGTAACGTATGAAGTAATTTAAACAGAACAAAACAGGACAGACATAACCTGACAATTCCTCACATAACCTATCTTCGAATCAAATCGATTTCTACAACAACTACAGCTGACTATTTCGTAGCTGAAGCAGTGTAGCCAACCTATTTTTGAATGCAGAATAGGGAACCTGCGTATTACATGCACTATTTTGTGCTGTTAGGTTGCAAATCTGGAGTGCGGAAAAGTACTTTCGCCCACTGGAATTTACTCTCCCGCACTGGTGCAGGAATAGACTATTTTGCATGCTACAGTTAGTGCAAAAATAGGCACTTTTTCGGGTCACTGTAGGAAAAATTGATTGCTTAGACTTCATTTTCGATAAAAAAAAAAAACTGAAGATCCTGGTTCCCATCATAAAGAGAAGATTTCTTCATCATCTTCGTCTTCTTTTTCTTCTCCTTCTTATATAACTATTTCTCTCTCTTATTATATTACTGAGTTCATCATTCATGTCCGGAGCACTCCTTAACCTATCCCAAGACTCCTGCCTTAACAACTGCTGTTATTGATTATTCAAATTTCCCGCCTCTGCTTATTATATCGTAACACTGACTCTATTAATTCTTCTACTTACTCTTTTTTACTTCCTCTTTCATTGCTTCTCCTTCCCTCCTACGCCTTCTTTTCTTCTTCCTTCACTTTTTCGTTCCTCCTCCCAATTTTGTTCGGGCTCTACCTAATTCACATATTAATTCCCCCCTTTTTCCTCCTCATTAATCTTCTTCTTCTTCTTCTTCCTTCTCCTCCTTCACTCCTTCTTCTCCTCTTCTCTTCCTTCTTCTTCTCCTTCTCTTCATCCGTCTTCTTGTTCTTCTTCCACTTCCCTCTTCTCTTCTACTTCTTTTTGCTCTACCTTCTTCATCTAGTACTTCTTCTTTCTCCTCTTTTTCTTTTTCTACTTTCCTCCTCCTTCTCTTCTACTTCCTTTTCTTTTGCTCCTTCTCCTTCTTTCCCTATTCTTCGTCTTCTTTTTCTTCTTCCTGCTGTTCTTCTTTTCTTCTCTTCTAATTCTTTGGGTCCTATCTGCTTCACCTATTGACTCCCATTATTTATCCTCTTTTTCTACTTCTTTTTCTTCTTATTCTTCATCTTCCACTTCTTTCTTCCTTCTTACTTCTTTCAGCTCCACCGTCTTCGTCTATTTATTCTTATTCTTTTTCTTCCTCCTCCTCCTCTCCCCCTTCATTTCTCTTCTTTTTCTCCCTCTTCTTTTCCTTCTCTTCTCCTTCCTCTCCTTCTTTGGGCTCTATCTGCTTCATTTATTATTTCTTCTTCTTCTTCTTCTTCTTCTTCCTCCTCCTCCTACTCCTCCTCCTCCTTCTCCTCCTTCTCCTCCTCCTCTGCTTTTCCTTCTTCTTCTACTTCTTCCCGTCGTCTTCTTCTTCTTCTTCACCATGTCACTCTTCTTTCTCTTCCATTTCTTCTCCTTATCCTCCCCCTCCTTTTCCACCCCCAATTTTTTTCTTCATCCACAATTTCTCCTCCTCATCCTCTTAATCCTTCTCCACCTTATGTCTCTTTCTCTTCTTTTTCTCCTTACCTCTTCCTCTTCTTGTCACGCTGCCCCTCTCACTCCTTCCATTAAATATTCATAAACAAATAAACATTGACATGAACCTTGTGCTGGGTCATGCATATATTCATACATATATAAATATATAATCAGCACATATATACCTTACTTGCTTCTTGCTAGAGCTTGTTAAGCCCTCATACAACTAAGCTTACACTGTCTGAGGTGTTCATAACCTTATATTTTACGAATAAATTACCAACTTTTTTTGAAAATCCCTTGGTTATTCAATTTTAACTTAGGTCAATGATTCATAAAGTAGTACCGATTTCTTTTGATACGAAGTTCATGTAGTATATTTGACCTACATATTCTTAAACTCGACCTTTTCACAATAAATTAATAAATAAATAAGTTTTCATCAACGACCACATTATAAATGTTCTCTGCTGTATGCATGACTTCCGCCATTTGATCTCAGGGTTGCATCATTTTTGACACATACATAAATTATCACTGTGTAACTATACTATTTCAATAACAATAACAAATTCACAAACTTGTAAGGAAGTCAATATTTTTGATACATGTTTTCGATGCCGTGGCGTTGGAGCAAACCATGGGATAGAATGGGGGATTGTTTCTTTTGGGTATGGGGGAGGGGCAGGGGTTTGTAAAGATGAACTGCTCGTGCCTCATTGTGATTCATAACCACGTGTGGAGTGTGGACTCAGACCATCTTCAGATACTGAGTATTCACTTGACCTACTCTAAAGGCTACTGCTTTTTCTTCTTCCTTTTCTTCTTACTGGTTTTTTCTTATCCTCTTTCTTCGCCTTCTTTTTCTTCTTCTTTTCCCTTTTCATTTGCACATCATGTTTGATTTTGCCATGGTGAATGGCATCATAGAGAGCTTAGGGGGATGAGGACCACTGTACAGAGTTATATTATGGTGTGCTGTTATAAGATGGAGTTATGTTGCAATGTGATGTTATTAGTCAAGGTTACATTACAATGTGATTTTGTCAAACAGAGTTATGTTACAGTATGATGTTACTAGACAGAGTTATGTTACGTTGTAAAGTAATTAGATTTAGTTATCTTATGGCTATGTTAAGTTATGTGATGCTACAAGACAGAGTTATGTAATGTTATGTAATGAGATTTAGTTATGTTATGGTATGATGTTACTAGATGGAGTTTCATTACTATGTGATGTTATTAGTCAGGGTTACATTACAATGTGATTTTATCTGACAGAATTATGTTACAGTGTGATGTTACAGGACAATGTAATGTTACGTTGTGAAGTAATGAGATTGAGTTATGTTATGGTTATGTTAAGTTATGTGATGCTACAAGACAGAGTTATGCTATGGTCTGTGGAGATTAAGTTATGTTATGGTGAGATGTTACAAGATGGAGTTATGTTACAATGTGATATTATTAGTTGGGGTTACACTAGAATGTGATTTTATCAGACAGAGTTATGTTACAGTGTGATGTTACAATACAGAGTTATGTTATGTTGAAACGTAATTAGATTGAGCCAATTTATGGTGTGTGATGTTACAAGACAGAGCTATGTTACAGTGTAGTGTTACAAAACAGATGTTACAAGTTGGAGTTATGCTACAATGTTATGCTATGAGCTGGAGTTGCATTACGTTCTGATACAACATGATGGAATTATGTTAGGTTAGGTTCTATTGTGGTATGATGTTATTGGACTCAGTATCCTGTATAATGGTTCTTGTCTAGATGCAGGGGTTATTTTACTAAGTAATGTAACAAAACAGAGTTACAATATGGTGTGATGTTATAGGACAGAGTTACATTATGGTGAGATGTTTCATGTGTGGACACAGGAGTTATGTTATTGTATGATATAACAAAACAGAGTTATGTTACTATGTGATGCTGCAAGACAGTCACATTATGTTGTAATGTTACAAGGCATTGCACTATGTTACAGTGTGATGTTACAAGTTAGAGATACATTACATTGTCATGCTACAAGATGGAGTTATGTTACAATGTATTGTTGGAGTTACATTGAAGTGTAATGGCACAAAAAGGAGTTATGTTAAGGTGCTATGTTACAAGATGGAGCTACATTATGATGCAATGTTATAAGGCAGAGTTATGATAGAGTGTGATGTAATGAGATAGAGATACATTATGGTATGATGTTACAAAACTGTTATTTCACGGTGCTATGTTACAATACAGAGTTATAAATATTTCAATGTAATGTTATTAAACATAGTTATATTATGGTGTCATGTTACAAAATGGAGTTACATTACGGTTTGATGTTGAGGCTGTGCACAGGGTTTTTGTTCAGAATTTTTTTTTAAGTTTATTGTATTGGATGTTATGAGGGCTTTCAAGTGTTATCTATTGCTGGGAGGAAAAGTTTTTTCTTCAATTATTTTGTGAAATATAGAGGTTCAAAGTTTAATTTTTTCGGTTTTTGGGGGCAATTGATCTCACCTGAGAGTGATTTTAAACTCTTGATAAATTTTCTATAGCTAAAAGACACCTCAAGGAATAAAATAACATATTTTTCACTCCAATCAAGCAATTAGTCTTAACAAAATATTTTTTTTAAATGTGTTAAAAAGTTCAGTCTTCAAAAATTTATTAAAAAAAAAAACTTTTTGTTAGATTGAAATAAAAAATATGTCATTCTATTCCTCAAGGTGTCTTTTAATTATATAAAATTTATTAAGAGTTTGAAATCACTCGTAGATAAGGTCAATTGCCCCCAAAACCAAAAAAATCAACTTTCAACCCCCATATTTCACAAAATTATTGAAGAAAAAATTTTTCTTCACAGCAATAGATAACATTGCGAAGCCCCAATAATATACAAGAAACATCGGGAAAAACTATGACCAAAAACCCTGTGTACAGCCTTATTGAGAGACTGAATACCATGTGTGATGTTTCATATCTGGAAATAGTAGTGCAAGTGATAGTCTGGAAGTGATAGCCATAGCATGTATCCGTTCAATCAGATAGAGATAAGCTGCGTTCTCCTGGGCACTCTTCGTAAGGGTGACCGATTAGATTGGCCAGCAAAAAATACACTTTTCTCTGCTGTAAAATCACTTGCGGGTGGTTCGGAACCCACCTAAAACTGTAGGTCCGGCTCATCAATCACCATCATCCTACTCATTACCCACTCACTGGTCTCAGACCTATGTGGGCTTCACCCTCCAAAAAAAGTAGTTATTAATGTTTTCTATATTTTCTTTCGCCATATTGCTATATTCTCATCCGCCATCTTGTCTTTTACAGAATCCGGACATAGTGCTGGTGCACTACCTGAACGTGCCCTACCCAGACGATAACAAGCTGGCCGTGATTGCGCCCAGCGTGGCTCTTTGGGGCGACAAAAAGGAGTGGACCAAAGACGAGTTGGTCTCGCAGTTGAAGCCAATGTGTGAGTCCATGTCCACGTCATCATCCCTGTCTCACTACTCGGGTGTGTGTTCGTGCTCGCTGGGCTGCTCTCTCTCTCTCTCTCTCTATTCTCTCTCTTTCTTCTTATTCTCATCATTCTTTCAATCTCATAATTATTCCTTAAACTCATGATTTTCTAACCTCTCTTTATCTGCACTTGAACGATTCTAAGCTTTTTTCTTCTTTTTCTTCTCCTCCTCCTTTCTGGGCTACTATCTCTCTCCCTCCCTCTCTCCCATTCACTCCCACTCTCTCTCTTTCTCTCTCTCTCTCTCTCACTCTCTCTCCGTCTCTACCACGCACTCTTTCAATTTCATGATTTTGTAATTTCTCTATCTGCACTCGAACGACGTTTAGCTTTTATTCTTCTTTTCTCCTCCTTTCTGTGCTGCTGACACTCTCTCTCTCTCTTTCTCACACCCTCTCCCACTATTTCTTCTTATTCTTTTTCTTACACATTTCTTCTTATTATCATCATTCTTTCAATTTCATAATTCACTCAATATCCTGATTTTCTAACCACCCTGTATCTGCAATTGAACGCCTCGTTACTCTTATTCTTCCTATATTTACTCCCATTTTTCTTCCTATCCTTTTCATTATCCTTCTTGTTCTTCACTTATATTTCTTTTTCTTCTTCTTCCTCGCACTTTTCCTCTGTTTTCAATTTGTTTTCTCTTCACCATCTTCTAAATCTTTTTGTTCTTGGTCTTGACCATCTCTTCATCTTCTTCTTCACACTTTCCTCTCTGTTCTCAAAGTTCTTTTTCTTATTTTCCACCATCTTTTAACTCTTTTCATTGTCCTTGGTCTTCTCTTTTCCTTCTTTCCCACCATCTTCTAACTCTTCTTTTTGTTCTTGCTCTTGTCCTTCTCCACGTCATTTTCGTTTTCTTTTTTCACCATCTTCCTCTTCTTTTTCTTTTTCTTCTCTTCTTCCTATCTTGTTTTTCTCCTTTTTCTGTTTTTCCTTCTTCATCTTCAAAATTTTACAGCATCTTCCCATTTTTCATTTTATTCATACTTGTCGTCCTGTACTCTAGTCTATTTTTTCTTTCTCATTTTCTCCGATTCTTTTATTCTTCTTTCATTCCCATTATTATTGAATTCTCATCATTTTCTACTGAATCCTCTTATTCTTACTCGGTGTTTGCACACTGGGCTTTAAATGTTGCATGCTTTGTATTGTTCCTTATCCTTCTTCTTCTTCTTCTTCTCATTTTTACTCCGTTTTCTCTTGTTCTTCTTCTCTGTCCTCAGTATGGTTTTTTATTCTTTCTTCTTCTTCCACTAGACTTTTTCACCTTTTCCTCTTCCTTAATTTATCGTCGTCACATTCCCCTCCTCTTCTCATTTATTTCGCATTCTTCCTCTTCCTCCTTTTTTCTCCTCTTCGTCCTATTTTTCCTCCTCTTCCTTCTATCCCTTCCCCTTTTTCTCCTCCTCCTTCTCCTCCTCTTCCTCCTCCTCCTACTCCTTCATACCTTCTCCTTCTTCCCCTCCTCCTCCTCCACCATCAGATTTTGGACATTTAGAAATCCAATTTTTAAAATTTTACTTTATTTTGCTGAATTTTTACTAATTGCTAGTTACTCTCATTGTCTTTGCATTGCATGCTCAATCAAATTCTCCTTTACCAAATACATACATTTTATTATACTGTAACATTGTAAATATTTCGTTGTCAATTTTACATAATTGTGAATATTCTAGTGATATTTAGTCCAGCAATATTTATGTTGTTCATTTTACATTAATGTAGATTCACTCAGTCTTTTTCTCAATCCCAAACTTAATCTTATTGAATGCATTATTTATTTCATTATTGATGTTGTTTCCTAGTAAATTGTAATAATTGTTTTTGAATGCAATCCTAACCTGACTTGAGATTATATTATATGTTTATTATAATAATTATAAAAAATTATGGTTTATGTTGAAAAATATACGTTTTTGAATGTAATTATTAGTCAGAATGCATGTTTACATATTCATACACTTTTCATTTTATTGTATTTTATCACATTTTATGTGACATGTTTCATGCATGCTTGTACCCCTTTTGAGGACATAAACATACTTAATAAATCACAAATAATAATGATAAAGTAACAACCCATTTCATTTCGATGAATTTATTTCGAAAATCCTGAGTGTGGTATAATGTTTAAAAGGTGTGCGATCGACCAGCAATTTGAAGATCTGCGGTTCGATTCCTGGCATTGACAGAATATTCTTGTGTTGTGGCATTCATTGATTTCCATTAGCTATTTAATGCAGCTGTCAATGTCCGCAGTAGTGGAGATATTTGGCATAGTATATAGGATTGAAAAGGATTTTCGAAATTAATTACTTTGTTAATATTTAACAATTTGATAAAAGTTGTAACATATTTTTTTAAATTTAGATACTTTATAACATTATAGCATTGTTGAACTAGTAGCATTGTTGAAATTTAATCGTGGAAAGCGGGGGTGAATCCAAAATTTTTACATTTTTTCGAAGGAATCACCTAAAAAACGGTATTTACTCCCCATAAAAAATACAGAATTTTGTACTGTAAGTTGAATATTTTGGGGGAATACATCTCCTTTATTCCCAACCCCCTGGATTCGCGCGTTGAAAAAGGTCTTATTATACTGATAGCCAACAAATTATTTACACTAAAGCAATTTCTTTTATAAAATTCACTATACTGTCTCAAATTTTACTAAATTTTTACTATTTTCACAGTTTTATACTGTGGCACAATTTACTAAATTTTTACTATTTTCACAGTTTACAGTGAGGACGAACCTGACTTGAACAACGAATTAGAAATATCGGTAAGTTGATAGAAATTAATTTTCAAAATAAATTTTTCTAACAGATTCTTGATATGCAAATAATGCATTATTCAAAAGATGCAATGACATTCATCTGAATGCATTGAAAATCATAAATGGATCTAGCATTAAATGCATCCTGCAATTATTTATTAATGTATATGAGTAGTAGACTGTCTGAAGGGTGCTTGCACAGTGGAGTAGCCAATTATTTGATGATTATCACCACCTCATTATCAAACATGCTATGGAATGGTTTATGACAGATTGGGGCAGTGTGAATACCACCATTCCACAGCATGTGTTTGATTTTACGATGGTGAAAAAAGGAAATACATATGGCTTTCATTGGTGGGGAGACCTCTATGGGTAGTTCCGCCTCGCCGTTTGAGTTATGTTTTGGGGAACATGGTGGATCTACTATTTTAGGTGGGTTCCGAACCACCGTGTAAGTGATTGAAGGCCTCACTGTCCAGGCACCCTAAACAACAATTTTGTTGGATACAAAATTTTCAATTAAATAATTAAATTTCATTGCATAAGAGTATGGGAATTAAGAAACTATTTTATTTATTCCCCTTTCTTTCTCATCCCCTTTTTTCACTTATCCTAAATACATGGCCTTGCCATAGTTGGATAAGTTTTGCTCTCCTGCCCACCCCACCATGGAGACACCTATTTGTAATTATTGTATGTCTGTTAATTGTACTTCTTTGCTTTATTGTTTTGTCTTTGTGTATGTTATTATGTGTTAAATAAATTGAAAATTGAAAAAATGCACGTTTTGCATAAGTTTGTGTAACAATAATAGGATCAAAAAAGGAGGAGAAACCTGTCGTGCTCTATGGTACAGAAACATGGAATAGTCTATTATTGCAATGATGTAAATGAGGAAGGGCTTAGTGGCATTATGACAATAATGATAGGTAGAACAATTTTGAGTAACATTTGTTAACTTGGAATAAGATTTGAAATGAAGGACAGACCTGTTGTGCTGTATGGTGCAGAAACATGGAATTCATCCATTTATTATTGGAATTGGACTTGGTGGTATGATGTCATCAATTAATGATAATAATAGAGAGGTTGGGCATATCTACACTAAAAATTACAATAATTCGTTTCATGTCACTTGTACACTTATGTGTGAGAAAAAGGTACAATCATACAACGAATAAATGAATATAAACTTGAAAAAAAAAACACTTTTAAATGGAAACTAACTCACGTTATGGCGTGACGGCCGTTTCGCTCTGTTGTCTAGAGCATCGTCAGACGACCCACAGTACACTGACTTAAGGTATGAGTTTGAGGGTTATGTATGTTGGAATGGTGATGGGGTGGGGGAATGAGTAGGTGGGAGGTTTGAAATTGGGATTATTTTGTCAAATAGAGTATGTGAGAAGAAGTTAAGTTGATCATTTAAAATGTTGTCAGGTTGCTGCTTTGCATGTTTGTAAATTTCATATTGTTCTAAAACATTGAGTTTCTGGCTTTTGTGAGTGAAGTGTAGTGTGTCTAAATTAGTGTCAATGTCTGTATAACTGTGGCCTGTTGAAATGATGTGTTCAGCAAAAGTGGAATGTGTGTTTGGGTGTGAGATGGCTCTTGTGTGTTCTTTGAATCTAGTGGTGAATGTCCTGCCAGTTTGTCCTATGTAGAACTTGTTGCAGTCATCACATTTCAATTTGTAAATTTACAAATTGAAATGTGATGACTGCAACAAGTTCTACATAGGACAAACTGGCAGGACATTCACCACTAGATTCAAAGAACACACAAGAGCCATCTCACACCCAAACACACATTCCACTTTTGCTGAACACATCATTTCAACAGGCCACAGTTATACAGACATTGACACTAATTTAGACACACTACACTTCACTCACAAAAGCCAGAAACTCAATGTTTTAGAACAATATGAAATTTACAAACATGCAAAGCAGCAACCTGACAACATTTTAAATGATCAACTTAACTTCTTCTCACATACTCTATTTGACAAAATAATCCCAATTTCAAACCTCCCACCTACTCATTCCCCCACCCCATCACCATTCCAACATACATAACCCTCAAACTCATACCTTAAGTCAGTGTACTGTGGGTCGTCTGACGATGCTCTAGACAACAGAGCGAAACGGCCGTCACGCCATAACGTGAGTTAGTTTCCATTTAAAAGTGTTTTTTTTCAAGTTTATATTACATATTAGTGGAAACAAGATGGATCTTCAACATCACGAATAAATGAATTAAATATCGATAAATTGATGAAATTTGCTAAAATAACTATGGAAAATTGCATTTCTGTGCAACAAATTAGCCTATAGTTGTTTATCATAGCAACAAGATATCAATATAAAGATATTAAAGATAATATTTTTCGGCTCAATTTTTTTTTTAATTCAATATTTTAAACTATTTTTAACTGTTTCTAGTGAACTTTATATTAATAGTGGTTAAGTGAAAAGATTCATTTTGTTTTTTTTTCGAGTGAAGGTTTCTAGCAAATCTTAATTTTTTAGTCTGTGTTAACCTCAGTGTTTTGGACAATGTTCAAAATTTGTGAAGGGAGCAGTTTTGGACTTGAGTCTGTTGCACCTTCACATTCGTTTTGAATTTGTCACAATAAATAAATTTATTAATAAACAGCTTCTATTCTCAATCTCTATGCCTGCCGGATTGGCCATTAGCCAATATATATGTATTTAGTTGCAAATTATAGTTATATTGTAACCATAGTGTGACCTACATTCATTAGATAGTTTTGTGAAGCATTTAATTCAACTATAACTGACTATATATATATATATATATATATATATATTTATAATGTTTTTGTTATTGCAGCCCAATATGGACTTTGGCCTCCTCCACTACAGCCCTCCAAGCATTTCTATCACCAACCATCCCTCTCCATCCTCTATATCCCATCTTCAAGATATCCTCTCTGATTTCATCTTCCCATCTTATCTTTGGTCTGCATTTCTTCCTTCTTGATTGAAGTTTTTCTTTGTAGATTATTTTGGGCATTCTGGTTTCACTCATTCTGCAGATATGCCCAAACCACCTGAGTCTCTGCGCCTTTATAAAACGTACTATATTACGGCCGTGTATGACTGACTATATATGAATTTTTACTTATGTTTTGTGTATTTTGGCCTTCCAGTTACTTTATTACGGCAAGGAGAATTTTTTAATACCTGATGTATGTCAAAACATAATCCATCTCGCTGATAATGTTTCATAAGATAATAATGTAATCATTAGAAGTGTGACTTTGGGCCGTAGGGGAATAATTATGACTTAAAAATGGTTATCATATTTTCTATCATTAACTGTATTTCAGTGTACATTTGTGTAGATTCCCTAATAATCAGGGAATTGTGAAATGTGTTGTATTTGTAGGATTAAAATAGGATCATAAAGGGAATACCTGTTGTGCTCAATGGTGCAGAAACATGTAATAAAAAATTCATTTCTATAATTGAACTTGGTGATATGATGGAACTAATTAATAATAATAATAATCGGGGAATCATAAAACGTTTAGCACTTGCAGAATTAAAATAGGGTTCAAAATAAAGAAAATACCAGTTCTGTCATATGGTGCTGAAACATGGAATTTATATTCATTTTTACAATTAGACTTGGTGGTATGATGACATTAATTTATGATGAACAGAAAATTATAAAACTTGTAGTACTTGCAGATTTGAAATAGAGAAAATACCAGATCTGCTCTATGGTACTGAAACATGGAATTGATAACTTTCCTCTATTTCACAGACTGCAGAAACAGTAGAAGCAATTGTCAGTCAGCTGATGGAGAAGCAACGTTGTGCCCGAGCGGCAGCCCTAAGTAAGACTTTGGAATGTGGCTGTCCTGACTCGACATGTGCAGATGGCAAGGCTTGTTCACACCCGATGAGGAGAATCAGTGCTGCCAAAACACCCAACATGACAACGGTTCAGTGCAAACAGGAGGTGCACAGTGGCATGATGACAACTGAAAATAATAATCAGGTATAGTAGAAAGCAGTAGTGTTTGTAGAATCAATTTAGTATTAGAAATGAAGAAGAAACCTGTTGTGCTATATGGAGCTGAGACATGGATCCTCTTATGTCAAACAAAATTTATTGTGATAAATGGTGGGAATGGATAGGAAATGCTTAGCAGTATGTGATGACCACTGAAAATAATAATCAGATGCAGTAGAACTTGGTAGTATTTGGAGAATTCAATTAGGATTGGAAATAAAGGAGATACCTTTTGTCCTCTATGGTGCTGAAAAATGGAATCAATCATGATAAAAATAAATTATTATAATCAGTAGGAGGTATTTATTTGTTTGATGAAAATAAATAATGATAAGCAATAAAAGGAGGACTTTGACGTTTTTGTATAAATTCATTAGGATTAGAAATGAAGGAGAAACCTGTTGTGCTCTATGGAACTGAGACATGGATTTGTTAGCAAGTGATTGTGGTGGCGCCTTTTGAATCAGGTGCGTTTTATAGCCAGCCAATCATTGAGTTAGTTGGAAACAGTGTTCGATCGGTGCTGCTCTGGTGGAGATCGATGTAATTATTAAGCAGAGCTGCATTGAATTTTGAGAGTTAGTATGTAGTTGAGGAACTGAAACTGTTTTCTCCCTTTGGTCGTGGGAGAATTCATTATTTGTGCTCTCTCTTGTACTCTACTAACATATTGATGATCATTTTGCCAAATGTATAACAGTATTTAAAACGGTGGTTGAGTTTCATTTTTTAATTAAACTTTTACGAAAAATTTTTTAAAGAGTGAATGCTACAGTTTCCATTTTGAATTACTATTTTATAGCAATTTGCAAACGTATGGTTCTGTGGAAAATTTTTTAGGGAATAAGGTGGAAAGTGTATTTGGTCATCGCAGATCTACAAATTCTGAGTTCCTTCATTTCCTTTCTTCCCTTACAAATTGCCGTATCTCTTTTCTCACTCAGACCATATGTATGCTACGTGTCATCACTACAACAAGGGTAAGTTCACACCTAATTTTTCATATTTCTTCCGGCTACAGAGCCGAATTGCGTTTATTCTAACATCATTTATTTGAATTATGATGACATACAGTCTACTTGTCAGAACAGATTGCACCATACAGATTTCCTCAATTATTCCTCCCAGTGCTATGTATTCCTTTTTTCTGTTTTCTGAAGGTGTCCTCAACGACTGGTTCGTCGAGTAGTCTGCTCAGTCATCACCACCATCATCATCATCGCATCATGTCGGTGAATCAGCATCACAGCGTGCAGGAGACAAGAACCACCATGTTTCAGCATCAGTTGCATCATCACCAGCAACAGCAGCAGCAAAACCATCAGCATCATCAGGCATTGATCACAAATCCACAGGTAAGCTAGGCGAAGGCCGTATTTGGAACGCTCCTTCATTGTCTTTTGATTTGAGTAACTGTTGAAATGTAATTATAAATAATGCGTCTTGAAGTTGTCACAACCACATTTATTGAAAAACAGTGAGGCACTAGTTTCGGTTGTTACACCATTATCAATCTCAATCAAACTGAGTTTTTATTGGCGAAGTAAATATTAGAGGCTAAGGTGATATTGTGGAAGACTTGATGTTGTCACAACCACATTTATTGAAAAACTGTGAGATACTAGTTTCGGTTGTTACACCATTATTAATCTCAATCAAACTGAGTTTAATTGTAACAACCGAAACTAGTATCTCACTGTTTTTCAATAACTGTTTTTCTGACAACTTCAAGTATTATTATTCATTATGGATATCTCTCACAATAGCAAACAATTCAAAGAAAAAAATGTAACAACTTTATAAATGCAATTCAAGAGACACTGAACAAACGTTTTTAAATACAGGCAGTAGCCTCACTTTATAGGGTGTTTCTCTTATAGTTATCAATGCTTCATGGGGCTGTTTTGTATTTTTTTTTTGAGGATGAAGCCCACGTAGGTCTGAGACCTGTGTGTGGGTAATGAGTTAGATGATTGAGATTTATGAGTTGGACCTACAGTTTTAGGTGGGTTCCGAATCACCCGTAAGTGATTTTACAGCAGAGAACAGTATTTTTTGCTGGCTAAACCAAAAATGTTTAATTTTGTTACACTCTCTGAGATAATGATAAAAAGTCATGTTTTTTCCAGAAATTACAAATTTCAAGTAAGCAACTAGTCCCATCAATTTAATCATACAGAAATTTATAGTTCCTTCATTTTACATATAATTTTATCAGCTTTTATGTAATGTCTGCTGGAGAATCGAATAAATCAAGTTATTTTGAGGTCAGTAACCAATGTAATTCTTGAAATATTCTGCAATATACGCATTTTTTCAAGTTTAAAGTGGATAATTTTCATCATATTCTTTGAATATAATCATCCATAGTCTAGTGTTTCATCTAATTTAATTTTAATTTAAATGTAATATTTATAAAAATACCTAATTTTTCAAGGTTTGTGTTAACTTTTCTACCAATTTCCATGTACAATCATTAAAAGTTTAGTTTCTCATATAATTTCAATTTAGTATTGAAAAAATTCCAAAGTTTTCAAAGCTTTTTGTTTATTTTTTACATTTTTTCTTCCACATTGCATCATCCTTTTCGGATACAATCATTATAAGGCTAGCGTTATTTATAATTTTGAATTATTTTCTAAAACTACCAAACTTTTCAAAGGTTTTTGTTCATTTTCTGTATTTTTTACATAATTTTCCTCCAATTTTCATAATTTTCTTGTTTTATTCTTATTTTAGGTAACAAGTGGTCACCAAACCTCAGTGAGTACAACCTCTTCCAATGGAGCTCCCCTAGTGCTCAGCCTATCGCAGATCCAGAGCTCGGGTGGGCTGCTGATTCTCAATTCCGGCAACCAAGCCCACACGGCGCAGATTCCGTCATCCCATACTGGTCAGCAAGGACACCAGGAATCGAGGCCACAGGTAAAGCTTTAGTGTTATTTTTCATGTAGCCGCTATTGCTCCAAATAAAAACTCTAAACTCTAATTATAAATAATAATCCAAATACTCTCAATTACAGGATACAACACCAATTTTTTTAGGGTGACAGGGAATTTATCCCCGATTTCACAAACGTCCTATCATATAATGCTTCATTATTCGTTCCACTTTTATACCAAGCTGCTATGTGAATGGATATTATTATATCTATATACATGTTAGCGTTCGTATAATCTACATATCTTGAATGGGGGAGCACAAACCTAGTATAAAATGTATAAAAGTGGTACCATAATTCACACACATGCGCAATCGTGTTAAAACTCAACATAACCTAAAACAAGCCTTATAGTCACTAACGCATGTACTTTAAAATTCTAAAAGCTAATTTACTCTCCAAACCATATAATAATATGATTTAATCACATTATTCAATTTATAACGAATTATTCAACTGATTTATATATCTGTGATGTTTTTCATGACGAAATACTTAATGAACAATCTAATGTTAAAACGGACACTGTATTTCACTTTTATAAAATATTTTACTTGCATATATTGGAGATGCTTGAGGGATGCATTTCACTTCTGAAAAGAGGCTAACGACGCTTCTTTTCAGAAGTGAAATGCATCCCACAAGCATCTACAATATACATACATACATACATACATACATACATACATACATATCCGGTTCCCGTTCCAGTAGGTTCACTGGGTCTGGGTATTAACAAGCCTCCGCCACCTGCTCCGGTCATTCCAAAGCTGTTCCTCCTCAATCTCCAGCCATTGCCATCCCCTTCGTTCGATCTCTCCTTTCACTCCATCCTTCCATCTTCTTCGTGGTCTTCCTCTTGGGCGCTTATCCACTAATCGCAACTCTTCCATTCTTCTCGGTAATCTTCCTGGATCCATCCTTTTTACGTGCCCAAACCATCTCAAGGTACTCTTAGTGACTCTGTCTCTCAAACTTTCTACTCCCACCAATCTCCTAATTACAACATTTCTCACTCTATCTCTCCTAGTTTTACCAATTATACTCCGTAAAAACCTCATTTCGCCTGCTTGTATTCTACTCCAATCTCTTTCTGTCAAGTTCCATGTTTCTGCTCCATACGTTACTATTGGAAGATAATACAATTTGAACAACAATAACTTGGCTTTCTTGGGTACTTTCCTATCCCATATCAAATTTTTCACACTTTGGTAAAAATTACTTCCTTTTTTTTAACCGACCAGTTATCTCTGTGTCCATCTTCCCCATCCGATGTAACGAAATATTATATAAAAGTGAAATACAGTGTCAGTTTTAATATTAGATTGATTTATGTACTATATTTTATGCCCAGCTGTTCACAGAATTTGAAATTTCTAGTTGGCTGCATTGTAATCTAGCTAGCATTGCTTGAATAACGTGACACTTTGATACCAAATAATTACACTTCTATACTGAATAATGTGATGGATAGTAGCCTGGTATAAAAGTGGAATGGATAATGAAACTTAATTATGATAGGACGTTTATGCAACCGGGGGTAAGTCTTCTAATTGTTGATGAATGAACCTTCAAACATTCAAAATAAAACTTTTAGTTGCTGTAGCTACAACTGTTAATAAATAATTTTAAAACTTTAATTTCAGGAAAAATTACTAAATTTTTAGATCAACACGAGGTTAAGACTGTTAATTATTGATGAATTAGCTTTCAAAATGAAACTTGTACGGAATAAAAATATGAATAGAAACTGTCAAATGACCTAATGACCCAAACTTTATGAACTATGTATCAATAAATCAAGCACTACCCTTTTTGAGTAGTTGACAATTTTAATAAAACATATATAACGTCATGTTTCCTTCTTCTAATTGCTGCTTCTTTATCTTTTCCATTTTTTTCTTCTTCGTTTCCTTCATTTTCTTCTGTCTTACTGCTACGTTTTATCCATATTTTTCTTCTTCTTCATCTTCTTCTGTCTTTTTGCTGCTTTTTTCTTCTTCATCTTCCTTGTCAGGCCTTCAAATAACATAATTTTTACAGTTATCTGCCGCTTCGTTGGCAACTCTTCTTTCTGTTTTTTCTTATTCTTTCTACGTCTTCTTCTTGTTTCTTCTCATGATTCTTCTTCTGTCTTCTTGTTCTTCACCTTCTTACTGTTTCCCTTCTATCCCATTCTTCCCCTTTATCTTATTCTTCCTGCTTCCTCTAATCCTGTCTTCTTTCCTGTTCTTGCTTCCTCTCCTCCTCCTTTTTCATCTTATTCTCCTCTCTTATGTTCTTCCCCTTTCTCTTTTTTCTTCCTATCACTTCTTCTGTCTCTTCCTCCTCCTTCATCCTCTGTCTTCATGGTTCTTCTTCTTTTCCTCCTTCCGCTTCTGTCTTACTGTTGCTTCTTTTTCTGTCTTCTTCCCCCTAATTCTCTCTCCTTTCTGCTTCTTTCACCTTCTCCTCCTCAATCATCTTCTTCTCCTTCCTCGCCAAGCCCTATAATAATATATCTAATTTCCGTAGGTATCAGCCGCCTCGTCAGCAACTGTCCACCACCACCACCAGGCGAACATAGTGACGTCATTCGTGACCTGCAGCAGTAACCAGATGAGGGCCAGTGCACAGCAGCGCGATGTGAGAAGCACCACCCACCAACAACAACAGCAACAACAGCGGGGAGATGTCAAACCAGTCATACCTAAACAGGAAGCTATGGAGGTCAGAGTTATTCGATTACAATGGTTGAGTTCATGATATAGTAATGACGGTATTTAGTGAATAAGATTCTATTGTTCTGGGTACTATCTATGAAATAACGCTGGCAATACTTTAAATTAACACTCGCACTTCATTTACACAAAATATCCACAACACGCACTAATCAGTTATTTCTTACACAAAATCAGCAATCAGAAGCAGATAAATCAATAATGTTAAGCTAATAAAGAATTTGCTGTACTACTGTTCAAAAAAATCAATCACTAAATGTTAAAAGGCCAATCAAATATTAAATAATAAACTGTTCAATAATTCAAGGCGAAAAGTCTAAAACATTACAGTTGAAACACTACAAGCACTTACGAGTTATTGTATAAACTGTCAAGTAAGCCAGAATATCTGTTACAATATACTGCGATTATCACTTTAACAACAGATGTTTGTTTAGCACGGTCTGTATAAGCGCTCACTGGTAATACAGTTTGTATGAGCGGAAACAGGAACTGCCACGTTATCACATTCGAATCACAACTGACTAACTTTTACAAGAGTTTCTCCTATTTATACATTTTTCATAATCTAGAAAGAACTAGATATCTCTCCATTTTTCAATCAATTTCTAAAGAAAACAAATAGAATATTCTACATTCATCCAGGCTATTTTAATTGCCATGATAAGAATATTCTAGAGATGTCCCGATAAACCGCAAAGTAAGGGGATTACAGGAGTAAGAACAAATAGAATAACACGCTGCTTAATGGTAACTGGCAATCAATATTAACACAGGCAGATAATTATACTTTTTTCTCCTTTGCCTTGTCCACAACAGTATAATTATTGTTGATCTGAATGTCTTATACTCCTTAACTGGAGTCTCCAAGACGTAATCTAAAAAAAACTACCGTTAAATGTTACCGGTGGCGTCTGATTGGTCTACTCATTCATAGACGTTAAAAAATCTGAATAGTCCAATCAGAAGCTACTGGTAACATTTACCGGTGAATGAGAAGGTGAATATAGGTGAATTACCAGTGAATATAGAGTTCCCATGAACTCTACCAATTATTAAGAACCTAACAGGGCCTTATTTGAATTCATTTTTTTATATTTTTAGAGTGTATGATGTACGTATAATGTGTATGATGCATGAATAAAAAAAATGAAATTGTGTCATTGTCTGTTGAAAAGCTCTTGAAAGGAAGATTCCAGGCTCTCAAAACTTGTTATATAGCTTCCTCATAGTCCAAGTGAGATCGCTTTTGATTTTAGAGTTTGGGTGTCTAATATAGATATAATTATGATGAATAATGAATCGACACTACAGCATCTAAGTTAGTTTTGGCTAGTGAAAATCAAAACATTGTACAGCTGGTTAATTTCCAATACAAAAACGTTTGAAGAATTTTATTTCAGTTGCTGCTTAGCTCAATTATCCACTATTCACAGTGCAAGCGTTGACGCTTTCATTTTATTTGATGGTGTTGAAATCTTTCCTAAATTATGTAATCGTTGAATTTACAAAGAAAAACAGAGAAAATATTGAGGCATAATATATTATGAGATCTGTTGAACAAGAAGAAGAAGAACAAGAGATACAAAATTATTTAATTATTTTTCAAGAACTGCCGATTTGTTTGTTTTTTTGTGAATTGGGAATTATATGATGTTTATAGAAATCAAAGTAGTTGAATGGAGCATATGCCTATCAGCCCAACTGATAATAACAATTTTATGTAAATTCGTCGGGTCCTTGGATACGCCATTGTATGGGTTTATCTAACATATTTTTACAGTGAAAGTGTGATGGTTGCTATTTTTGACCGTGATGCATTGTTTGTTCTAATTCTTCAAGATCTGTTAATTGAAAAGAAGAAGAAGAAACAAAATGTTATTCTATAACAGACTGTTGGTGTGCATTTATTCTGTGATGAAAATCATATGATTTTTATAGAAACCGTAGAAGTTTTGTCCTTGTAGTACCATTGTGGCTTAAAGGCAGTTACAATACAATTGTTGCATAAACTATTATTATCTATATGGCGTTTATAATAGTAGCCCTTGCAACTATTGTATTATGACTGGCTTTAAGCCACAAGTGAGATGTAAGTTAGGACACAAGCAAAGCTAATGTTTTACAAGTGGTTGGAAGGCTAAATTCAATCGTTGCATACACTATTTTATGTATTATACCATATTTTATGTGAACATATAATTTATCATCTATTTATTTGTTTATCATTTATGTACATCATCAAATTGCAGTCGAATGAAGAGGAACCAAAAGGGTTTACAGCACAAAGTTGCTTCCTCTTCTAAATTTCAATACAGAAATGTCCAAATAGAGGTGTCTACAAGTCACAGTTTCACTATTACTTTTCACTCGAAAAAATATCTATTTCTTTTTGAAAAAATTGTACATGAAAGTCAATGAAAACAAATTACCAAACAAACAATACGAAAAAATGAGAGAATTTTGAATTATTTAGTTGAAAAATTTCGAGTTGAAAATGAACCATGTTCACAATTCCGTACAACAGCTGACAAAACAGCTTCCATGGTAAGGTGTGTTGCTGCAGTATGTAGTACCTTACCATACTTGAAAGATGTATTTATTATGAATGTTAGGCCTATGTGACATAGGCCACCATGATGGAGCCACCACGTAGTATCTTCGTTTCATATGGAGCATGACACACTAGGCATTGGTGGCGCCACCAAACGCTCCACCAAAAGTGTGGTGGCCGTGGGCGCCGATTTTCTGATCCACCAGCTGATTGCATTGTTTCTTATCGGACATGACACACTCTCAGCTTCCTGCATCGCCACCACTGCCATTTCAAACACATGCCTCTTCAACGTCCATGGCAGCTCTGGGCGCTGGTGGCAGTTTTGGTGGCTCTACTGGTGGATCGCTGTAAATATTGAGCCACCAGAGTCGCGCGGCGGGTGGAGCCACCATGGTGGCTCAATGTTACATAAGCCTTAGAAGTCGACTTGATAAAATATATATAGATTAAATTCAATTTCTTGTCCTATTGATATTTCAGATGGAAGTAGTGAACTCATGTCAGGTGTTATCCGCTCACCGTTTAACTGAGTCTATCACAACAGTGCAACATCAGCAGACAGCAACATCGGCCATTAACAGTGGTGACTGCCGGATGATGTCATCTGCCAATCAGACCAGGAACCAGAATCAGAACAACAGTCAGAGACATCAGGAGATGGCAGTCAGACATCAGATGGGAAGCGCACCTGAGAAAATGGACATCACCAATGGCAATATCATGATGACCGAAAATGATTATGAGTCAGGTTAGTTAGTTTCAGTATTTATTCTGACGTAGGTCAGCTATTCTATCCTGGTAAAGGATATCAGCTATTCTATCCTTATAACGTAACCATGATGTCATCAGAAAACTAAGTATGTTTCATTGAGAGGAGCTGTTCTCTGAGAAGTGTAAGTGTAAGTGTAAGCTGTTCTTTTCTCAATAAAACATAAGAAGTGTAAGTGATTTTAAAAACGAAAAAAGCAAACATATTAAATTATCATTTTTAGTCTGTGATCTTTATGTTGTGAACTGAGAATAAAACGGAATATTGGCGTGTGCTATGAAATTATTTAATTAAACGTACGTACAACGACAATTCCTGTTGCTGCCAAAACGACAAAGTTATTTTAATGAACAACCAATTAAGGCTGTGCGCAGGGTTTTCGGTCATAATTTTTTCTTCTGATTTTCTTGTATTTGATACTATTAAGATATTGAAATGATATCTATTGCCATGAGATTAACTAAATTTCTTTTATTTGATACTATTAAGGTATTGAAGTAGTATCTATTGTCATGAGATTAATTCATTTTCATCAATTATTTTGTGAAATATGGGGGCTGAAAGATTAAAAAATAGTTTGGGGGAAATTGAACTCACCTATGAGTTATTTCAAGCATTTGATAATTGTTTTATAACTGAAAGACACATTGGGGAAAAGAATGACATATTTTTTATTTCAATTAAACAATATTGTTTTTTTTTTAAATTGAAATGTTTTCCAGATTTAAAACAATTTATTTTGAGAAAACTAGTTGTTTGATTGAAAAATATGTAAATTTATTCCTCAATGTGTATAATTATAAAAAAATTATCAAAAGTTTAAGATAACTTGAAGAAGAGATCAATTGACCCAAAAAACCAAACTAATTCAATTTTGAACTTTCATATCCAATAAAATAATGAAAAAACTAATTTCTCATGACATTAGATAAAATTTCAATACCTTAATAATTTCCAATACAAGAAACTTGGAATAGAAGTATGACCAAAAACCTTGTGCACACTCTACCGGCAATTAGGAGGTCTGCAGTTAATTCCCGGCGGTGGCTGATAATTTTGTTTAGTAGCGTTCATTGGTTTCCATCAAATGCTGTTTTCAATATCCGCCATTGTGGAAATCTTCTGTTTAATTGATAGTACTTTGAGGAATTCGAAATTAATAAATTATGTTGTACAAATAATTGTCAGTTTGGTAAATTGTCAGTTCCTTGAAAACCAACTTGTGATTGTATACCTAATCTAAATTTGTTTCATTTTCAGGTTATGTCCGGACTTCAAATGTAGGTGGCCTGAATAAGCCAATCAAAACGGATCAACCATCGTCTCCTAAACGTATGGACACGTCCTCTTCTAATGATCTTGGCATGGATGTCAAGTCATCTAACACCTCTTCCTCCTCCTTCAATGCTATGGATGGTGGAGGAGGTGGCAAGGAGGGAGGTGGAGGGAGCAGTCATCATAATAATCATCATCATCATCACTACTTCAACGAGACTCTGGATCTGTCACAGGAAGACATTCAACAGACTCTGTCTGCCAATATGCCTATGACATGTGGGACTCCGGAGCCTCAGCATAGGTGAGTATGTGGCCGAATTTTAGACCATATTTTTGAAACATGATTTTTTATTTGGACCACTTTAATAAGCTGTGAAAAATGAGCTTTTGTATGATGGGGTTTAGCTATTTTTTCACAAGTTAGGAGTTTCAAAGTCTGAAACATAAAGTGCCCAGTTTTTGGCAGGCCCCACTGTGAAAAATTGGTCGTATTTTGGGTGGCAAATTGTTAGAAGCCTATCACTGACTATAATCTAAGATCCAGGGTCGTATTTATGAACTTATCGCATTGAAGAAAGACTTGAATGAACCTTACTTAGCGGCGATTACACTGAGCTAGTTCACAAAGCCAGGTTACACCTAACCTAACCTGTAACACTACAAAACGACCCAGCTCCTCTGACAAACTGACTTCTGATAATTTACTCTAATACAAGTAATATTTACAAAATATGTCAATATAATATAGTTCATAATATGTCATATATTAACACTATATAATAATATAGCATTTACATGAATACGGCTGGGTCGGCTAGTAGTGTTGCTACTCGCTGACTTGTCAGCTAGTAAACTCGCCCAGTGTAATCAACGCTTAATCTGTATTTCGTCTTTATGAATCTCACTAGAACATCTCAACTTGAAAGTCAAGCCTTTTTGAAATTTGTATCTCAAATCCGTTCTTAGCAAGCTAGGTAGAGGTATTTGGCTATCAAATTGTCTTCAATTCTATATAGTGTAATAAAGTTCAGCTTCTATACCCTTCTTTACCTAGCTTCTATACCCTAATAGTTGTAGGTGGTTTAAATTTGAAATGTTAATTCTGAGGTGGTGAGTCAGAAAACAACGAAGGAGGCCTCTCTGATCAGCTGGGCCCTAGGACTAACTTCTTCCCTAATAGTCCTAGAAGGTTGAAATTTTAAATGTAATGTTACGGGTTCTAATAGCTAAAATAAGGCTGGCAACACTAAGTTCACACTTGCACTTTATTTATACAAAATTAGTCTATTTACACAAATAAATTGTAAGTTCAATAAAGAAAAACAAATCAACAAATGACAAGCTAATACTTATTTGCAGTAATTATTTACAAGATTTCATGAATAAGTAATTACAGGCCGATCAATAATAAAAGAAACAAGAATCCAATAAACTGTACAAATAAATAATTAATTACAGGCTGAACAATAATAAAAGAAACAATAGTCCAATAATGCAGAAAGAAATTATAAAAAGAGCAACTATCACTTACAAAAGCACAGTCCAATTCATTATTTGACAGTCCTAAATAATATCACTTAACACAACGTCTTTAAACTATTAGTAAGCTGCATAAACAGTAAACACTTGTCTCTACACTTGACACTGTCTAAAGACTGAATAAAGCGCTGTTTACTCCACTGGCACTGGATTGTCCCTTTTACAAGATCTGTAATACAATCTGTCACGCAGGTTTGAAAACTGACTCACTGGTTCACATGGACTCCTTTATATAGCTTATATAGCTGTTGTAGTTGTTTAATTCCAAGAATTGGAGGTCACCAGACACTTTGAGAATCTTCAAGAAACATGATCTCGATCGTTCAAGAAGTTTGATGAAATCACGAGAAGTCTCGAGAAATCAATTATTTGACTGACAGAGTTGCAGACTTGAAGAATAAGAATGACAAAGACATCTAAGGAGAGAGAATTAGAAGATTGGATGAAGATCAGTCGAAGTCACGTCCAATCATGAAAACAATAGAATGACATAAATAGAACAAGTGCGTGATTAACTGCTTGTTTGCTCTCGTAACAGTAATCTCAGTGGCAGGTGGCGAATAATAAAATCAAGAAGGGTTTTTCATGAGAACGCAGCAACGCGCGTCGGTCCAGCTAGTGATTTATAATGTAATTATGCCAAGTGAACAATGCCGGTTATCTGACTTCAAGGTATGTGTGAAACAGGCCTTAGGGCCGCTATTGAATCAATAGCTACTGAATGATTTACTAAGCGTCTTAGAAACCGGGCATTGCTCTAGATTCTAGATGGAACAAAAACTATGTTAAATAAATCCTGGAAATGGAAAATTAGGCCGTGGTCAGACTGCTTGCGACTGACGAGTAGATCGTTTTGCGAGCAGGTCGTACGAGTAGGTCGTCAGAGTAAGAGTGGTCATATTGCAAACTCCTGCGAGTTTATACTTCAAAGGCATTGACCAGTTGTTAGACAATCTGTTATTGCGCATTTTGTTTGTTAATGAAGAAAAAGAAAGCTGGGTGAATGATATTAATTTAACAAGAGAGCCGCAAGGAGAATTCAAGCTACTTTTTCCTGATCTACGAAGAACTGATAGAAAATTTTTCGAATATTTTCGGATGTCACTAGGAACGTTTTATTATATCTAAACAGAATCAGCTCAAAGATTGAAAAACAAAGCAATTTTTAGACTTGTATTAAGCCTGTGGAAAGATTAGCGGTCACATTGAGATCTCTATTATGATAATCCTTTGTGGATTGATCCCACAATAGATTTTGGTCAAAACACAATCGTAATCAACTCCTCAACGTTCATTTTTACACTGACGATCACGCAAAGAAAATCAAACAAACTTGCTTCCAGAATTGACTCGTGCGTGTGCGCAAGTCCTCGTACGACCAACTCTTCTCTACTGTGACCAATCAAACCGGTTTATCAACGTTTGTTTTACTCTGACGTCCAGATGCGAGCACGCACGTCCATTTACTCGTCGGAGTACGCATGCAGTCTGACCACGGCCTTATGTCAAAGTCAATTCAAATAAGAATCTTATCAGTTGGGGGTTATAGTTTGTTCAAAAAGTTGAAAGCTTCTCAATTTACTCCATTTAAATTTCAATTATTCACCAATATTTTGTTCTTCTACAGTGACAGAAGTGGCCATCACAGCTCCAAAACTTCCAGCAACGATAACGACGTTCTTGTCTCTGGTCTGAATCCGATGGACTTCATTGATGTCACAGTGTCACCTCCCACCGCAGTAGATGATGACGTTTTCGTCAATCTAGAGGCTTTTGATATGCTTGGAGAGTTCCCAGAACTCGAAGGTCTCGATTCTAGTCATAATGGTGAGTTTCATTGTAGAAAAGGAGAAATTAAGAAATATCAATATGCTAACACCAAGAATAAACACATATTTTGGCCAGAGATCTTTTCTTTATATTGGGTCAAAAATTTCCAATAAATTTCCTCAATATATAAAAGAGGAAACTACACTTTGCCATTTTAAGATTGATTTAAGAATGTGGCTGATTGCCTATGGAGTAGGTCCATGCGACGTTTTGGTGACTAGTGAGTAAGTTAAAATAGATTAGTTAATAGCCTAAGTAAATAATATAGTTTTAATGCAAAAGTATAGTATACTAATAAGGCTATGAGAATTTATTATAGTGTTGATTTCATATTTTTGCTGTGTTTAAAGACTCTCCAACCCAACACATAAATTGTTATAGTGGGTTTTCTTTTGGTTTTTGCAAATTTGTTTCAGAGAAGTCTCTTCCATTTTACTAATTGTATTTTTCTTGTATATGAAATGAATGAACTCCTCTGAATATTGGACAAATGTTCGGAGAAATGTTGTTTGGAGAAAAATCATGTCAAGGTACGTGGACTCACGTTTGTATTTGGATGGGTGACCATGGCAGCACTGTTATAAGTCATCTTAATTGTATTGTCTGAAGAGAGTTGATTCGAGTCATAATAGTGAGTTTTAAGGAGGTTTTCTGGAAAATAGTTGATAATAAGCTGTGTGGGATTAGGTCTGTACTTGAATGGTTTAACATTACAGCACTTGTATTTACTATGTCAGATTTATGAACAAGATACTTAGTTTTAAAGAGTTTGATTTTGAAAAATGTTATGATTGTCAATGAACGATGATAAATTAGATAATATTAAATAAATAATTGAATCTGTTGAATTCTAAAACTTGTTTATAATCATAATTATCTAAATTGGCAGCTTGGGTAGTGCAGTTGGTTGGAGCGCTTGTCTGTGATAAGATAATGCTCTGGCTGGCTTCGTTTCCTGCAGCCTTGGGTTCGAATCTTATTCAGCCATGGATGTTTCTCATCATTCACCCATTCACCTCATTAACCACGCACAAGTCTCCAGACTCATGTGGGCATCATCTGCAATAAAAAATTATTATTTGTGTTATTTATGGAACTTGAAAGTTATAATATTATTGTTCCTAGGTGGTGTGAATAAAGTTGAGTCAGCTGAGTATCTCATATTTTTGACTCGGTGCTTGGGATTCTTGTTATTTGATGTGAATGAAAATCGAGTCAATCACATCTGTTTTTAATGTTTTTTTTATTTGACTCCCATCGACTCAACAGATCAGCAGTTGACTCCAGTCACTCAACAGAGTCCACTCACTCAACTTTATCCACACCACCCAAAGTGATTAACATATGCTAACACTATTCTTGGAGAGAATCTGAGAGTTATTATCAGGGGTAGGGCTCTGAAAACAACTTGAAAGTGCATTAGTCTGGTCTGATATGCTAAATGTCTGTAGATGCACATAGAAAATGCCATTATGTGTCTGATATTTTATGTCTAGTATGTGTGTCTGATATTTATTTATCTATTGATACAGTCGAAATACAACTTATTGTATGATATTTTGAGTGTCTGAAGATGTGAAAGAAGCTTTATACTGTACCTTGGTTGCTTGCCAGTCCAGTATCTGAAACTTGATCAAACAGTGCTCAGATAATGAGGACCCTACTTTATATGATTGATATGTACTGTGCATTGTGTTTACAATGAATACAATTGAATTAAAAATTCAATATAATTCATGAAATTTACATTAATCATCATTTCTCGTTACAGAAGGCAGCATGATTGGTCTAAACAGTGACAAGGAGACGCCCCAACAATCGCCATTGGACAATAACAATGGCCAGGCCACGCCCCCAGTCCAATACCGTGAAGCCACCGCCCACATTACAGACTACTCGCCTGAGTGGGCGTATCCAGAGGGCGGAGTCAAAGTTCTAGTGACAGGACCTTGGTACTCCACTAATACGCCCTACACTGTGCTCTTCGATTCCCTTCCAGTACCTACTACATTGGTACAGTCCGGAGTCCTCAGGTGCTATTGTCCAGGTAAGAGTTTGTTTGTCTTGATACTTGAGCAGTGACTGATTTAGGGGGGGGGGGGGGGTGCAGTTTTTAAAATATGGTTTTATGTGGAAAATTTAAAAAAAATAGTTTAAATGAAGGACGTTTATTTAGAAGAGAGTTGCAAGACCGGTACCATTTTTTTGTAGTAAGTAACTGTCAGATATCACTGTTCTCCATAGGATGGTACTGTAATAATTTAAAGTACAACAACTACTGTAGTTCTGTACAACTGTAACGGCCAGTTGCATGAAAGAATATTAAATTTAACCACTGTAAGATGACGTCATCTTACGGAGCTCAATAGAGCTCAAAGTCGTTGGCTCTGTCAAATGATGTCATCTTATGGTGGTCAAAGTTAATTTTCTTTCATGCAACTGGCTGTAAGTGCAATGTCTGTAACTGTAGCTCTGTCTAGTAGCACATGTACATTTACACCTGAATATTACTAAAGAAAACCATGATAAAACTAAAAAGCAATATTATTTCAAAATGTATGTTATCATGAGCCTACTCTTGTTTGTACATTATCCCTTAAACATTTCTTTGGTTTTAGGCTAGATTTGTAAAGATAAATAATAGCATCACACTAATACATTATACATTGGTGGGTGATTTCAAGAATATTTTTTTAAAAAGCATGTTGTGATTCAACTATAGTTTACACAGCCAAATTAGGCGGCTCTGGAAAATTGTGGTGGTTTCAGATATAAGACCTCGCCAGCAGCTGATAGTAGAGGATCACCAACCTTAATGCACACGAATTGACAACACTACTCATACGGTACCATGTTGCCTAGTCTACAAGTCTGACAGTCACAGTGTTTGTCACCGTAGTCAGTTTTTTGCTACACCGCAATTTCTTTGAGCCGCCTAATCTTATGGTGTGGAGTTTAGTGTACATATTGGCATAACTATGGGTATGACGTATTGTCTATCGGTAAAATGGGTATGGGTATAATTATATCCCCCAGATTCCCAGAGACATGAAAATTCTTGAACTGGATCCTTTGGAGACAATTTTTGACAACAGATTCAAAGATGGCTGCAATCACTAAAATTTTGGTTTTAAATATTATTTTTTCAATTCCATTAACATTTCAAAGCCCTAATAACATCCAATACAATAAACTTCGAAAAAAAATTATGAACAAAAACCCTGGCACAGCCGGCTTGTTGAACAGTAGCTTCCATATAACTGGACATCCTAACTGTACCCTACTTATATGTGTATGAAGCTACTTTATATGTAAAAAAGAGTGATATTAACAAAAGTCTTGACATACACAATTATAATACAAGAAGCCGAGGAGATTATCACTTGGTGAGTCACAGTAGTAGCTTATTCAAACAAAAACCTATTTATATTGGTAGGGAACTCTTCAACAAGCTACCGCAGTTTTTAAAGTCTTGAAAATATGGAGATATTAAAAAAATTTGTTGATAAAGCTTTTTATAGTGTACCTTTCACATCAACATCAAAGCCTCACCTCAACTAATTATGGTAACTAGAGTATAAGATTGTATAATTGTTGATTTGACTTGTCTTATACTCCTTAACTGGAGTCTCCAAAACGTAATCTACAAAAATAAATAATAATAATAATAATAATACGTCCCTTTAATATTGTTTTCGTTGTTGATTTCAGCTCACGAAGTAGGTCTGGCAACATTGCAGGTGGCCTGTGACGGATTTGTGATCTCCAATTCTGCCATGTTTGAATACAAAACGCCGCCGAAAGTGGAAGACGCGGCCCCAAGGACTGTCAAGGAGACGGCTGCCAATGATAACCTGCTCAGGTTCACTCTGCTGCAGAGATTGGAGGCGATGGATGATAAACTGCAAATCAAACAGGAACCTGACACTGGGAATGAATTGGTAAGCTTTATAACAAGTGAATAATAAGATTAACTTTTCATGTGAAATTTAACGACTTGCAGTCATTAATTTGACTGCAAGTCGTTAAATTTCACATGAAAAGTTAATATTAACAACGCAGTTCGTCATGGAACAAGAAATCCAGGAATAATAAGACTTGAAGTTGTCACAACCACATGTAATGGAAACAGTGAGATACTAGTTTCGGTTGTTACACCATTATCAATCTCAAACAAATTCAAACTAAAGTACGGGGTAGCTTAATATATAAGAAACATGGAATGTTACTATTGGCTGAAGGAGAAAGTGCCTCTGATAGGCTGACCGTGTATCTTTTCTTTCAATTTCTCTCCGAACATTTGTCCAATATTCAGAGGAGTTTATTCATTTTATATTCAAGAAAAATACAATTAATAAAATGGAAGAAAATTCTCTGAAACACTTTTGCAAAAACCAAAAAAATCCACTATAAAAATTCATGTGTTTGGTTGGGAGAGTCGTTAAACAAAACAAAAACATGAAATCAATATTTATTTATTTATTTTATTGAAGTTTTGCAGTTGCTGTAATTTGACAGCTTGTGGGACCGGACTCCCCCTGTACTACAATAAATTAGTATACTACAATATATTCTATAATACTATAAATACTATAATAAATTCTCATAGCCTTATTAGTATACTATACTTTTACATTAAAACTATATTATTCACTTAGGCTTTTGATTAATCTATTCTAACTTACTCACTAGTCACTAAAACGTCACATAGACCTACTCCAAAGGCAGCCAGCCACTTAAACTAGTCTTGAAACGACTGAGTCTAGTTTCCTCTTTTATTTATTGTGGAAGTTCATTGAGAAGTTTTGGCCCAATATAAAGAAAAGATCTCTGACCAAAAGATGTGTTCATTCTTGGTGTTACCATATTGATATGTCTTATTCTAGTGTTATGTGAGTGATCTACAAACGTATTATTTCCTGGATTTTTCTGGTTTTATTCATTTTATATACAAGAAAATACAATTAGTAAAATGGAAGAAAATTCTCTGAATCAATTTTGCAAAAACCAATAGCACACATATTGAATAGCTCTGCATGAATAAATAGTTGTCTTACACTTGAAACATTACTTTCAATTCCTTTGGAGAGCATCCTTTTTTTAACATGCACAGGTGAGAGCTGATGTGTCGCCTCATGAACTATAATAATCTTGTATTTTGTTCTTGATAAGGAAATTAATAAATTTTATTATTTATTTTGCAGGTTGGAGGCAGTCGCGTCTCAAAGCAGAACAGTTTTGAGGATCGCCTGGTCAGCTACTGCCAGGAAATGTGTCAGAGACCCTGGAGAGCCGAGTCTCGAGACCCTGTCGATAACTCCATATCCTGGTATTCGTCTCATAGGTGAGATCATTTCTCTTTGAAGAATCTATTTTTAGGCTGTGCACAAGGTTTTTGGTCACATTTATTTTGCTGATGATGCCCACATGAGTCCGAGACTTGTGTGTGGGTAATGAGGTGAATGATAACACATATAGATGCCAGACGGAGGAGCGGGATTCGAACCCACGACCGCTGAAACGACAGCAAGTTGAAGTTGTGACGCCCCAACCAACTGCGCTAAGCGGCCCGCCAATTGTTTTCTAAGTTTCTTCTATTGGATATTATCAAGGTATTGAAATGTTATCTATTGCCATGATAAATAATTTTTTTCATCAATTATGTTATGGAATATGAGGGTTTAAGTTGAAATTTTTGTGTTTTGGGGGCAATTGGTTTCACCTACAAGTAATTTTATACTGTTGATAAATTTTCTGTAACTGAAAGACACTTCAAGGAATAAAATGACATCTTTTTTACTCCAATCAAGCAATTAGTTTTTTCAAAATAAATTCTTAATAATCTGTAAAAAAATTCAATTGAAAATATATTTTCATAACCCTTTAAAAGTTGTTATTAGGACATGGATTTAGTTAAAAATGAAACTGCGTATGGCTTTTATTGGTGGGGAGACCCTTACTGATAGAGCCATGTTATTGGAGACCTACAATTTTAGGTGGGTTCCAAACCACCGGGAAGTGATTTCACAGCAGAGAACAAGTGTCTTTTTGCTGGTCAATCCAATCGGTCACCCTTACAAAGAAGGTCAGGAGAGCGTTGATAATCTAATCTGATTAACAGATACCTGCTATGGCTCACAGCTATTACTTCCCAGTGCTGTTGTGCTTCCGCATATCAATTGCCATGTCAGACATTGTGCTTCTCAAGTGCTTAGTTTATTAACTGTTTATTAGACATACCTTATTGAGTTATTGAACATGTTATTGGACACTTATTATTAAATTATTGATCTGCCTATTGACAGTTGACTATTTCTTTTTTTTAGGATGAAGCCTACATAGGTCTGAGATCTGTGCGTGGGTAATGAGTTGGATGATGGTGATTGATGAGTTTGACCTACGGTTTTAGGTGGGTTCCATACCACCGGGAAGTGATTTTACAGCAGAGAACAGTCTTTTTTGCTGGCCAATCTAATCGGTCACCCTTACAAAGAGGGCCCAGGAGTTCGTAGTGTATCTACATATGATTGAATAGATACCTGCTACGGCTGACAGCTATCACTTCCATAGTTAGTTTTGTACAGTGATTAATCTTTTAATAGAAATGTTCTTGATTAGTTGAAAGTTATTGTACTTTTGTTTCTTTTATTGATTTTATTGTGTGTTAATTACTGATTTGTGTCTGCTGTGAGTTGATTGTGTAAATGAATGAAGTTCGAGTGTTACTTTCAAATGTTGCCAGCATAATTTTCAGTGACATAACCCATAATAGTATTAAGCTTCCAGGTTGAATCAATTTACTCTGTTTAAAAGGTCGATGACAATCCTTCATTTAGCCGCCCACCTTGGCTACAGCCGTCTGCTGCGTATCATGCTGCGTTGGCGTCATCAAAATCCGTCTCTGGCTCTTGAAACAGAGGTGGATGCTCTGAGTAGAGACGCCGATGGACTCACTCCGTTGGCCAGGGCTTGCGCCGGCGGACACTGCG
Organism: Conomelus anceps; assembly: GCA_948455865.1. NCBI lineage: Eukaryota > Metazoa > Arthropoda > Insecta > Hemiptera > Delphacidae > Conomelus > Conomelus anceps. Next base: position 12,014,103 of record OX418222.1, read on the forward strand.
ACGCCGCTCTGCTGCTATACAGGTCGGAAACATGGATCACATTATTTGCAAATTGCTTATTAGTACATTTTTATTGATTGATTATCAATTTCAAATTGAATAAATCAATCTCAGTCCTTTCAGGGCCGTATTCATGAACATTATTCATCAAAGAAAGACTTGGATAAGTCATACTTAGCGGCAATAAGTCTTACACTTGAAAGTTCATGCCGTGACACGCCAGCGAGTAGATGTAACAATAAAAACCAACCCCAACAAATACCTGACACCCGATGAATAATTGAACACTAATAACTTACATTAAACCCCACTAATTATCACTAATATAAGAATTTACACTACATAAATATGGCGGGGACAGCTGGGTCAGCTCGTAACTTGACTTGTCAGCTAGTAAACTCACCCAGTATAATCAATACTTGAACTAAAGTTTGTATTTAAGAACCTCACTTAAAGATCTTTTTAGTCAAGTCTTTCTTAAAATCATCTCAAAGTTCTTGAGATTATGTTTCATCATATATGGCTTTTTTTTTAGTATATCATCGGCTCATCAAAATAAAATAAAATAATAATATTCCATTTTTGCACCATTGCAATGTAATTCAATGTATATGTGACCTATTGAAACTATTTTTAATGTTTTTATATAAATTGACTTCTAGCATATAAATTTTTCTTCTCACCTATGATGAAGAAATGGGATGGATGAAAGTTCGTTGGAAAGTTGATGGTGGAGAAAGAGGAGGAGGAAGAGGAGGAGGAGGAGGAGGTGGAGGAGATGGAAGTGAAGGAGGTGGAGGTGCGAGAGGAGGAGGAGGATGATGAGGAGTAGAAGAAGAAGTAGAAGTATGAGGTGGGGGAGGAGAAAAAGAAGAAGACGAAGTAAAAGACAGAAGTAGACAACAACAAGGATAAGAAATAGAAGAAGTTAGAAAACAAGAAGAAGATGAAGAAGAACATGAAGAAGAACGAGTATAAGAAGAAGAAGGCGATGATGGCAATAAAGGAGAAAAATTTGGCAAAGAGAAATCAGGATAAAAAGATTATGGTTAATGTAGAAGAAGAAAATGAGACAAATAAAAACAATAAGGAGGAGAAGAAAAAAGAATGTGTCTAAAAGTATGAATAAAGATGAAAAAAATTAAAAGTTGCTGATTAGTAGGTTGTTATTAAGTTTGTTATTGAAGTTTTGCAGTTGCTATCTTAAGCTAATTTGACATCTTGTGGGACCGACTACCCAGATGCTTGGGACCGTCCCTATGCTTGAGTAGGAAATACGCTTTCTAGGGTAATTTATTAAATATAATTCATTTTTCTTCTTTTTCTACTTCTCTTAGTTCCTTATTTTCTTCTCTTTTTTCTCATCTTCTTTTTTGCACTTGTTTTCTTCTTCTTCTTCAAAGGACAAAATAAAGTAGGTTGAGGAGAAAGAATGATGAACAAAAAGATAAAGATAAAAGATGAATATTGAATCATTCAATGTGAATTCTCAATTTCTTGTTTCGTAACGATCTGTGTCGTTAATATCAACATTTTGTTGTAAATTTAACGACTTGCTGTCATTTTTTAAATTGTGAATATATAATAAATGTACTCACACTTGGCCGAACGTTTTCGAGTTGAATCTCACCTTCAAGGCATCCTAGATCGGCGATGTTGGTTTGTTGGTTAGAAGAATTGTGGTTTTTGTATAATATGGTGAAAAAGTTTGTGTGATTTAATTGTTCATTGGGAATGTTTTGTTTATTCCTTTTTTCTGTTTTTTTCTTTAGGTGGAACCACACAGCTTTGGGTGTAAGAGACGACAAACTGAGAACAGCTTTGGATTGTGCCCGTGAAAACGAACATGGCCGACTGGTGGAAGAAATAGAACGACTGGAAAATGAAAGAATCAGAAACAGTGATGCATTATCTGCTATTTCATCAGTTGATTGCTTTGTTTCTTTCATTCATGGTGAGTAAAAGCTCACATTAATCATTTTTTTCACAGGACAGCATGAAGATATTATATAATATATCAGATAATACACAATGAAAAACAAAGAAATCGTTTATAGTTATTATACTGAAATTTCTTGTAGATATTTTTACTTTCCTGTATAGGATGAAAATAATTAAACAATCACATTTTCGACTTCCACTTTACTTATACTCTTACTCACCAATCACCTACTCAAACTATTATTGCATAATATTCATTTCCTACAGTTACAAAACAGCTGATTCATGCACTCTTATACTTTGCCGCAATCCAGCTGACTATACCACACTCATTTCACTTTGTTGCACTCCAGGTGTACCAAATGTAGGAAAAACTGACATGATTTGGGTTGACACTGAACTACTCTGAATATTAATGATGGGGGGGGGGGGGGGGTTTGGTTCGATAAATTCAAAAAACTTAAATATTGGATGATTGGTAGATTTTTTCTCATCAGGTAGAGAATAAAAACTCTTCATTCGAGCAATTTTAAAAATAATCTTCTTTGAAGCTAGGGGTGGACATGTAAATCTCACTAAAAAAAAATAAGGTTGGGGGGTGGGGGGTTGAACAAATTCTGATCTTTTTTGTTAATGAATAATTTTTTATTTTTATGATTGTAGGTTGATATTAGGAGCTGCTACAAATGCATAGTAACCCTTTATTATGTACAAGAGGTGATTTATATGGGGCCTCAAAAATTTTGGATTTTTCAAATTAAAGTTTGTAATTTCTGTTATTAATGGAAGATTGGGCAATGAAAATTGACCCGAAAGTGGTCATGGTCATTTTTTTTCAGAAATATCATCCCCTTTTGAGTGAGGAGTAATGGATGAGTGAGGTCTACTATTCTTGTAAATATCTTTCAGATATGTTCTTTTGATTCTATTAATTCTGCAATTAATTTTTAATAGCTTTCGTCATTGAAATCAATTGTATTTAAGATTTTTTCAGTATTTACAGAACTACTATTTTATAATTTATTAATTCTATTTATTTTTATTTGCAGGCAGCCAAGACAACTCGGATAAGGCGTCGGATAGTACGGATGCGGGGGGATCGGGGGCAGCAAAACAGCGTCGGGAATCACGAGAGGAGCGGGACGACGGGGTTTTCCTCAGGCCGGGAACTATCTCGAAGAATGAGAACCCACGGTTCAGTTCACCTGTCGAGTTAGAGGAGGGTGGGGTGAATCAAGGAGGGGGTGGAGAGGCGAGGATGTTCCTCAGTAGTGGCGAAAACAGTAAAGGAAGGGCCCCGTCCACCAGTCCTGTACCTAATAATGGTGAGTACGATAAAATATTGGTCCGTGGAACTCCAATTATTTCTAAAAAATTCAATTTCAATTTATTCTACACTCGAAAAATACAATAAATACACATATACATATTTACTACTTAAAACATTACTATATAACATTTGTAATTGATTTAAACATGCATCAGCAAAGCTTGTGTGCTGATACAATTTTCAAATTGATTTTTAGTATATTGTATTTCATAAAAATTCAATTCTTTTTATTATCCTTAAAATAATATAAATTCACTTTTAACAAAATCACAATTATTACAAATTCAATAGCAATATTTACATAAGGAAAACAAAAGAAGAGTACTTCAGAGGAAAATTATTCCCTGGTTTCCCTGAGCGCAGGTATGAATCGTAAAAATAACATCGATTTAATCGAATGAAACAGATGAAAATAAGATTTGAGGTATAACTAAGAAATTCGTTGAAAGATGAAAATAGAATATTCCAAGAACATCGTAAAACCAGAAGAGGTACTGTAGTATCAGAAGAGAGAAGAAAGACAACATCGGAGAGAATGAAGGAGTACTGGAAGAAGCATCCATTAAAAAATAATTGATTCAACGTACCCCAAAGTGGGTGATAAAAAAAAGAGGTATAACATATTAACACTAGACAGCATAGTTGACTAAGCGTTACAATATATCAAAATCAAATAGAAATAAATAAAAACTTTGTAATCAAATTTCATAATCTAGGAGTAAGGTATTGAAATATTTGAAATAGGTCCTTCCTAACATGAAGCTAATGTACAAATTTTCAAAAAAAAAGTTGTTTTTCACCCATTCAATAAATTCAACAAATGAAGCAATTACTTGGGTCGAAGCAAATAGAATATAGAAATTACTAATTTTTAGGGGAAAAATGGTTTTTCAAGTACTGTATCTGAGTTAATTATTATCTTATTGGACCCTTCTCTGGTGTCGATTTATAGGTAATTTAGACGAGTTCAAATTAGTATTTGGGGAAGTGATATCTGAGTGCCGTAGCAGGTATCTGTTCAATAAGTGATAAGCTACAAAAATTTTGGTCTATCTTTGTAAGGGTGACCGATTTGATTGGCCAGCAAAAAAGACTCTGTTTTTGCTGTAAAATCACTTCCCGGTTGTTCGTTACCCACCTAAAACTGCAGGTCCAGCTCATCAATCACCATCATCCAATTCATTACCCATGCATAGGTCTCAGACCTATGTGGGCTTCATCCTCCGAATAAAAGATGGTTCATACTAAGCTGTCCAATGTTTGGTTTTAGAATATTTAGCAAAAACCGAAAAGTGTCGAAATTTCAGTAGCATAGGATTTTTGAAGGCGCAAAAGTAATTCCAGACTACTCATAGTTTTACAAACAGGAATATATCAAATGACTGGGCTGAAATGTGTTGTTCAATTTCTGCCACAGATCGTGCTAATACAATTCTTCTTCTTCGTCTTCACCTTCTTATCCTATTTCTTTTTCTTCTCCTTCTCTTCTTCTTCCTGTTCTCTTCCTCCTCTTCTTCATCCTCTTTCTTCTTTTCTTCTTCTTGATTGATCTAATAAATGATATAGTTGATATTGTTACTATATGGTAACTATATAGTGTAGATTTTTGGCTCAAAATTAAAAAATATTTTTTGGACTGTAATGGTGTTTTGTTAAAAGTGAAATAAAAAATTAATATTCTTTTTCTGTAAAAGGCTCATGATTTATTGTGCTTCAAGGTGAAATTTCTAGTAAAACAGACCTAACCTAAGATTTGGATTTTAATTTGAAATTTTGTGAAAAGTTTTGGGCAATAGCTTGTTGCATGTTTGGGCAATTCACATTGATTGTATGTTAATTGAATAACAGATAACATAATCTAAATAATCTAATTAAATAAACTGGTTAAATGAATGAATGAATCACCTTCTGTCTTCTTCTACTAGCTCTTTTTCTTCTTTTTCTTTATCATTTCCTCTTCTTCCTCCTCTTCCTCCTTCTGTTGTCTTCTTCTTTTTTTCGTCTTCTTCCTCTTTATTTTTCTACATTCCTCTTCCTGCTTCGCTTTCTTTTCTTCTTCTTGCCGTGTTCCTCCTCCTCCTCCTCCTCCTCCTCCTCCTTCTTTTTCTTCTTCTTCTTCCCCTCCAACTTCTTCTTCTTTCACTTCTTCTATCACTCCTTATATAACTCTCGAATACTATTGTATATTTATTAAAACTGTGTTGTCAATTTTGTTGCCACAGGAGATCGTTCCAATACAGTTAGTGGCAGGAGCAGCAGTCACCGGTTATTTAAGCGACAATCGGTGGACAGCGGCATTCATGTGGAATCCCACACTTCGACTCCGGCCAGAAACAGCTCAAAGTCAACTTCGACTAGTCGAGACACTCCAAAACTCTCCAGGTAACTAACTATTAAATAGCATAGTTATCTATTTATTAAATTAATAATAAATATCTATTGGCAAGATACATAAGTATTGTATTAAGTATTGATATTCTTTTGATGATGCTATAAATCATGTCAAAAGACCTCTACAACTGCAGACATTGGCAACTACATTGAATAGCTAATGAAGTTTGAGAATTAATCAATCGATAAATTTGTTATCCTCAAAATAATACAAGTTCACTTTTTAAAAAATCACAATTACATGGTGATAGCCGCGAGCCGTGTGATAGTGATAGTGATAGCCGCGAGCCGTAGCAGGTATCTGTTCAATCAGATAGATAAGCTGCGTTCTCGTAAGTCCTGTTCGTAACGGTGACCGATTAGATTGGCCAGCAAAAAAGACAATGTTCTCTGCTGAAAATCACTTCCCGGTGGTTCGGAACCCACCTAAAACTGTAGGTCCAACTCATCAATCACCATCATCCAACTCATTACCCACGCACAGGTCTCAGACCCATGTGGGCTTCATCCTCAGAAAAAGTACTACAGAAGAAAATTATAATACCTGTAAGAATGACAATGATTTAATCCAATGAAACAGAGATGAAAATAGAACTTCTTTTAAAGATTTTATAAGCTAATGGAAATGAATGAATAAAGAAATGGAAATCAGGTAAGTACTCGCCCATGCTCCATACACAGAGTATACCTAATCTCAATTAGGGGCTATTTGGAGTGGCTCTTCCAATTCGGCCCTTTTTCATATTATTCTGTTTTTTTTTTTTTAATCCCGTCTTTCTGTGAACCGTCCAAAGACCCTACAAGATTTAAATTCAATGTCCTGGAAGAAATTGCCAAAATGTTGTATAATTGCCAGAAATCGGTGTACTCAGTGTATCGAGTTTGGTACCTGCCTGATTTGATTTTCAAAACTAAGTTAAACAAAACTTTGGATAATTATGTGCCTACTTTATAAAAATAGAATTTTAATTTTCTGGTTCATGCAATGGATTTTATTAAGTATTTAAAAAAGAAAATTATGCTACCGCACTCTGTTTATTATTTTTTTTTTCATTAAATTTAATGTAAATCTAGTTTTAGCCAAATGTATCAAGAGCCGTCTAGTTACTGTAACCGGCGCTAGAGTGCAGCATTTGATTGGGGATTAGTGATCAATTCTTGATCATTTTCTTGTTATAACTCCAGTCAACACTTTATCGGACATTAGGTGTTCAGTTGAAATTCTCGTGATCCAAGATCAATTTGGCCAGGAATCGGGGATTGTAAGTTAACTGCCGTTTCTGCAACCGACCATAGGACTAATAGATTAGTCATACTTTCATGTCTCACTTCTAGAAATACCATGTTTGTTGGTTTATCTATGTTTTTAGCATAATTATTCATGTGTTTTTAGCGCCTTACTTCTAGAAATACTGTGCTTTTAGAGTTTCTGTGTTTTTAGCATAATTATTCGTGTGTTTTTAGCGTCTTACTTCAAGAAATATGATTTATGAAGATTTATCTATGTTTTTAGCATCATTTTTGTTAGATTTTTCAACGAGTTTCTGTATTTTTATCAGGTTTGACCGCAGTATGTCTCTGCCGTTACATTCTCCACTGTCGGGCACTGATTCGGCCTATGACAGCGGAATGTCCGATTCCATCCTGCAGTCACCAGTTAGGAGAATGGATTTTGCCCTATGTAAGTACCCATTTAAGTCAATATTAAAACAATATTAATTTTTATTTTCTTTTAAATACTTGAATCTTTTCTTTTATAAATTAAAAAAAAAAATTGAAAAAAATGAAATTAATACCATTTTATTTTTAGTTTCTTTTAATTTGATATTTAATAACATTGTTTTCTAACTATTATTCCACTTTTTAAAAAATTTGGAAAATAAATTAAAGCAAATGAAATTATCGGTTTTTTTTGTTCTTTTATAATGAACCGAAGTAGGTTTCCTAAAAGTTAACTAAACTAGTTTATTAGGTCCCCGATCTATTTAAAAAAAAATTACGGTTTAATTTTTATATTAAAATTAATATTCCTAGCTAGGGAATGAATAGAGGACATTTATCAATTAAAACTATGATTCGCTTAATGTAAAACATATAAATACAGAGGAACCTTGATATATTGAACTCAGGGGAATACAAAACTTTGATGTATAAACTTCAATATAGTGCAAGAAAATATCATCCAACTCATTACCCACGCACAGGCCTCAGACCTATGTAGGCTTTATCTTCCAAGAAAAGAAAAAATGAAAACTTTTTGGGAGGGACATTGATTTATAGGTTTAACATTTTGGGTTTCAAGTCTTGACTTGAAAAATATTGTACTTCGGTTAGCTGTGCTGATAAACTTCACTAATTTATTATTGAGCCAATTATTTATTAAAGTTTTATGGTAAATTCAACGACTTGCAGGTTTACTTGTATTCTTAAAATCTGCCATAAAAAGTTAATATTAACAAAGCAGATCATTATGGAACAAGAAATCTAGGAATATAACTATTTATTTATTCATCTATAACAAAAATATAATCAAGCTAAGATGCAACAATATGCATTGTTCACAAATTTTTAACACTGAATAATCCAAATGTAAGGTTATGTGGTGTTTATGCGATTGTGATGTTCAGTCATGACCGCTCAAGACTGTGCTTGGAGTGGTGACCGTGCTTTAACGACTTTATGCTATAAGCTTTATTATCACTTACCCAGTGGTTCGGAACCAACTAAAATAATAGGTTCACCATGTTCCCCATAACATGGTTCATGGTTCAAACTGCAAGATGGTACTACCCGTAAGGGTCTCCGCAATAATATGCTTGTGGCTTACGCTTATTATTTTTATTATAAGAAAACTTCTATGTATGGAAATTGACAATAGGTAAAATTAATGCCAAAAATCTATATATTAAGGTTACACCTCGTATAAATAGAGGTAAAATTAGCTTTGATGTGAATGGTACATTTCAGGGTAATGTAAAAACTTGTATAATATTTTCAAAATATATTTTGAGGTTTGATACATCAAGGTTCCACCGTATATTTTTCTTATAAATGTAATTTCATTTTTTTAATGTTATATCTCTCCCACTTAATCTAGTTTATAAGTACTGCACACAACATAATACATGTTAACGTTTATAAAGGTAAGTCTTACATTCACACTACACTATTACTGATTCAGCTCTTAATTATTTTTATTTCACAAGCTAAGAATCTTGCAATTTCCCGTTATTTCTTATAGTATTTTGAAAATATAAAATTAAATTTTTAGCATGGAAAGTATGGCTTCTAAGTAGTTGAAGATCTCTTAGAGCTGCTTATAATTTGAATGACAGAGTCAGTTAAATTTATAAAATCAGTTTAATTTATTAAATTTTTATATGTCAGTATAGATATATTATGTTCTAGCAGTTTATTTGTGGTAAATATTTATCAAACTGTTGAAATAATCTGAGGATATTAAAATTATAAGCATTTTTTGAATCAATGTAGATTGAAATAAATTTCGAATTCCCAATTTTATTCCATCAATGTACTGAAGACTTTCGAGTTAAGAATATTGATAACAGTAATAAATAGAAATGCGAAAATTCGATGAATGCTGTTATCCTTGAAAAACCACGCCGCTACCAGGAATTGAACCCAGGACCTTCTCTTTCGGAAAGAATGCTCTAACCCACAAAACAATGGTCGATCTTTTGAATTTATCAAACATGTCCCATTGTAGAATTATGAATTACTACAATTATTAAATATTATTGAACACAATTTATGTAAATTTGTAGATTTATATTTTGGGCTCAGGTCTATGCAAATTTTGGTTTTTAAATCATTTTTTTTTTTTTTGTACTAGACTTATTCTGATTTGTCTGGTTTATAATTGAAACTATTGTCTAAATTATATTTTTGAAACAACATGAAACATATCTTTAACTTTCCTTTAGTGTCTCTGGACTCGAGAGACTCGTGAAATGCATTTATTCTAAATGCATTTCAAGATTTTTCCTCGAATCAAGAATACATAAATACGGCCTTAGATTCAAGTTCATAAATTATACCTCAAGTAAGTTATACAGAATGTTTCACATTGAGTTACCAATGCTTAGTAGGCTTGTTTTACTCATCAAAATAATAAAAAAGTTTATATAACCATAGGTCCGGAAATGCTTTGTTACAGAATTAAATTTAGTGGAAGTTAGTTATTTATAAACAATCTACTCATTCACAAATTAGATATGCCTCCATTTTAGTTGTAAATTTGGTCAAGATTCTATGTAAAATGAGTTGAAAAATCGAATAAAACAAGTTAGAAGTCGGTATCTAGAGTAATTTTTAAGATATGGAACAAAAAGAAGTAATAATGGCCCAAAAGTTTTTAAGTTTATAAGCTGGTAACTACAGAAATTTTTAAAATATTCAAGGATTATGCAAAAATGGTCCCAAAAACACGTTTTTTTAAGTTGAGAAGCTGATAAGTACAGTAACTTCTAAGGTATTACATAATATATGCAAAAATGCCTCAAAAAACATGTTTTAAAGTTAAAAAAGCCGTTAACTACAGAATGTTTTTAGATTTTCAACAAAATATGCCAAAATGTTAAAAAAACTCGTTTTCCCATGTTTAGAAGCCGGTTACTTCTGCAATTTATGCAAAAATATACTGCAAAATATGCAAAAATGCCTCAAAAAAATTTCCCCAAAACAATTTTTTTTTTCAAGTCTTTAATGGATAGTTGGTTAATTGTACAACTAGCATTCCTTTTTTTCTGAAGATGAAGGTGTAGCGAATTTAATTTAAAAGAACAAATGTTCAGTATCTAAAATCTGTGATTTTTCCATGACAAAATACTTGAAGAACAATCTAATATCAAACCTGAACTGTATTTCTATTTAAATTATGATTTTTACCCACTTATACTGGAGATGGAGAAGCTTCTCTTTAGAAGCGAATTGAATTCCTCCAGTATAAGTGAGTAAATATCATAATTTAAATAGAAATTAGTGTCAGTTTTGATGTTAGATTGTTAAAATAAGTATTCAAGTAAATAATCAATAATTAATGGAAAATGTTATGCTAAAAATCTCTTAAGTTTTAAAATATTCTATGCATTATTTTGTGTGTACCTATTTTCAATTACTGTATATTACAATATTTATCTCTTGTATTGTAATTGATATTATTATTTATTGCACTTTTAAAATATTTATCGACTTGCTTTTAAAGCACTCTCACTTGCTCGAAACTGATTTAAAAAATTATTGGCTGGATTTTTTTACATATTGATTGTATATTTTACATTTTTTTCTTTTAAGGCTATGTGCAAGGGTTTTGGTCACATTTGTTTTTTTCAAGTTTCGTGTATTTTATATTATTAAGGTATTGAAACGTTGTCTATTGTCTTAAGAAATTTTTTTCATCAATTATTTTGTGAAATATTGGGGTTAAAGTTAAACATTTCTGGAGTTTTTTTTTTTGGGGGGGGGGGGCTATTGATCTTTCCAACAAGTTATTTTAATCTTTTGATGATTTTTTTATAAATAAAATACACTAAGGAAATAAAATGTCACATTTTTCGTTTCAATCTGTTAGTTTTTTTCATAATAACATTTTGAAAAATTGAATGTTTTCAGATTTTCAAAGATTTATTTTGAAAAAACCTAATTGTTTGATTGGATTAAAAAATTCTAATTGCTATAAGAAATTTATGAAAATTTTACAGTATAATAAAAGGTGAGATCAACTGCCACCACATCCCGAAAATTTTCAACAGAGAACAAAATTGAAACTATATTTCACAAAATAATTTATAAAAAATTTATAATGGCAATATATATCATTTCAAAGCCCTTATAACAAGCAATACAAAAAACTTGAAGAAAAAAGTTAATACCAAAAACCCTGCGCACAGTCATAATTAGTGTAAATTCACTTTAAAATCTAGTAATAAGGAATTTTGGGAAATTTTTAAGCGATTAATAGTTTTTGAGCGAATTCTGTCAATGGCTGTATTTTTACTCATATTAATTAAGATTGTTATGGGAAGCATATATATTATATATTGAGCATGTTGCCTTTAAACATATAGATAGATACATTATTGTTATGCATTTTGAAAGCTTCCATTTAAATTTATATATTGATATAATAACTTATTGTATTTTCATTTCATACACTCAACTCAATGCACTAGAAATTATTTTACATGTGATTCTGAATTTTTTCTCTACATTTTACACACTTGCATTTTTTATTATCTATTATTGGGATAATATTTAATTTTTCTATATATTTTAGATAGCTCAATACATTGCTAATGCATCTTGTTATGCTTTCGATCAAATTTGTCTCTCAATTTTTAACATATCTTTTATTGGATTATTTTATGGTTATGCACATTTTATCTCAATTACACTGTTTTTTCATATATAAATAGGCATCATTCTAAAATACATATAATTAAATAAAATTAATAGATATGAATGATTAGAATTAATAAATATTATAGAAATGTATAAATAAAATTGTCAAGTATTATTGGGATAAATAAATAAATTGACACAAAAAATAGTATAGATGGAGAATTGATTAGTTAAAATTGAAATTTTAAACTAGATTCATGGTTTTAGACATGGTCAATAATACAAAATTAGGTTCTTTTATAATTTATTAACTACCTCATGAGTAACGTATAATCTGCAAGATATGAAGAAAAATATGTAGAATAAAATGAATGATAAAACAACAGAGTGATGAAAATGGAATGATTTATAAAGAATAGTATAATGAAATAAATATTAAAAAATGAAAGAAGTTGAAATAAATTGATTAGATATCAAAATAAGTTAAATAACAGAAATGAAATAGAAATTAACAAAATTGATTAAACTATAAAAAAAGTAGTGAAATTACCTTTACCTTTAGGTAAATTACCTTCACCTTTACCTTACCTGTATTAAGGCCGGGCGTTAAGATTTTGAACATAATTTTTTCAAATCAAGTATTGGATGTTATGAAGGTGGTATAATGTTATCTGTTGTGGTAGGAACTAATTTATTTCATCAATTATTTTGTGTAATATGGGGGCTCAAAGTTCAGATTTTCGGGGCTCTTCATCACCCTCATCTTGAGATTATTAATAATGTTTCATAACTAAAACACACATTTAATAATAAATTGTTGAAAAACAGCATTTTTCAAGATTTGAAAAAAAAATATTAAAAAAAAATTTGTTTGAAATAAAAAATATGTTATCAAATTACCTTGTGTGATTTAGTTTAAAAAAAATATAAAATTTCAAATCACTTTGAAAAGATCAACCAAAAAATTGAAATATTCCAGCTCTTTATTTCCTTAATATGACAGCTCAAAATAAATACCTCAAGTGTTTACTTCAGTTTATTTGGCATGAGGATTATTTGCCAGAGATGCCAGAGAACAAATAATAATATTAATAATAATTATTGATATTTCATGTTATTCCAAAATAAAAATATTGTGAACAACCAAGGGTAACAGTGAATACTGTAGTCTAAAAGTAATAATTGATGATGATAATAATAATAATAATAATAATAATAATAAATATTTTATAATATTGTGAAATGAAAAAATTAAACGGAAAAAATCCAAGGGCAACAATGATCTAGGTAGGTAATAATAATAATACCTTACCAGCCATTTTATTAATTTATTAGTAAATTGATTAATTTATTAAGAGCAAGCCAGTGATAGCTTGAAGCAAGCCGATAGAGAGAGAAAAAACTAGAAGAGAGAGAGAGAGCATGTGAAAATAAAATTAGTAGTTTTGCCAGGTGATAGCATTCTGCCAAGTCTGTCAGGTGAAGCTCAGGAGGGCTTTGGTCAGCTAGAGCTGCTGCATAATATATCAGATGAGGATCAGTCTTCTAATGTATCAGGTAAGTGCAGGTATTAATTAAATCAATCAATCAATCAAGTGTTCATTTATTTCGCATCATTTTTTACGATATTATTTAGATAATAATCATGTATAACATTTAGAAACAGTAGTTTATCTACAGCCATGTTATAAAGCAGATGTAAGAGGTTAGAAAGTGATATTGTAACAGCTCACTCAATTCATGTCATCAAACCAGTTGCAAAATGAAGCTATTTTAACACTACTGTCCGTTTTCAGTGGTCAAGTCTTGGCCAATCAGAACTCAGAATTTCTTTAAAACAGTGTGGAAATAGCTATTTGTGTAACTAGAGAAAAAAGTGGGAAATATCCGCACTAAGAGAAAAAGGGCAGAAACAATACTTTGTGCTCGAATTACACATTACATTTTTCTACAGTAATTTATAAAGAAATTTAAACTGAACAAAACAGGACATACATAACCTCATAATTCCTTACATAACCTATCGTCGAATCAAATCGACTTCAACAACAACTACAGGTGACTGTGAGCTCACTTTTTGCATGGTTGCAGCAGGGTAGCCAACCTATTTTTGAATGCAGAATAGGGAAACTGCGTATTACATACTCACTATTTTGTGTTGTTGGGTTGCAAATCTGGAGTATGGAAAAGTACTTTCGCGCACTGGTGCAGGAATAGACTATTATGCGTGCTACAATTAATGCATAAATAGCCACTTTGTTAGGCAAGTGTAGGAAATGAATATTATGCAATAAGAATAAGCTGATTTAAACATTTCAAATAAAAATGTGTTTGAATTTTATGTCAATCATACAACCTATCTCCAACAATTATCAATCATTCTAGGTTGTCTTAGTTTGAGTAAGTGATTGGTAAGTAGGAATATAAGTAGGCAAATTTGATTGTTTAATTATTTTCATCCTATACAGGAAAGAAAAAATATCTACAAGAAATTTCAGTTTAATAAACTATAAACGATTTCTTTGTTTTTCATTGTGTATCATCTGATATATTATATAATATCTTCATGCTGTTCTCTGTCGACGAAACTCTTGCACTTCAAGAAGAAAAAAATGTATTAAATTTGTATATACGATAGGTTTTGTCATTTCCGATAGGAAATTACGATGCCATTACGATAGGTTTTTGTAATTTTATACATTTCCTAGGTTTCTTGATTCAACTGATTCCCTGTTCTCTGCTGTAAAATCACTTCCCGGTGGTTCGGAACCCACCTAAAACTGTAGGTCCAACTCATCAATCACCATCATCCAACTCATTACCCACGCACAGGTCTCAGACCTATGTGGGCTTCAACCTCAAAACATTTCTAGTATTCCGATAGTTCTATTGTGTTATTCCATGATATTATATGCTTTATTTTATTATATCCTGTTTATTTTCAATATAAATAATAAATTGTAATGTCATATTCACTTTTCTTCAGGGGAGCAAGAAGTACGAGTCCTGACACTAGCAGAGCAAATAATTGCTGCCATGCCTGATCGTATAAAGGTAAATAAAAATGATTTTTCTTTTGATATATTTATATATTAATTTATTCATTGTAAGTGATATTTTTCTCTTTATAAAACTGGTATTACTATGAACATGTCCTATCTGAGTGTCAGAACTTAATAGAATATAAAAAATCTATTCTGTTGAACCAGTAAGACTGTAGAAGATTTTATAAAATATGTTTTATAAATTTCGGTTCCAATTTTATAAAAGATTCGATAGTTTATCTTCCATAAAAGATGCCTATTACACTAACAAATATCTCCAAGGGCTTCTATAAAATATCTTTGCTTTTTGAAAGATGCCCTGAAATTCTGTCATATAACTTTTATGAATTCTCTTACAGTGTTAAACCGGCATTTTCAAGAATGTGAATTTTACCCTCGCTTATTCATGCTGTTTCTAGACACAAATTGTGGTTATAACCCTCATATTTGTGCTGTTTCCAGAACGAAGGCTTAGAAATTATGTTGTTATTGAGCAGTAATAACTGTTTTGTCTAATCTTTGCTTTAATTTCTCACCAAACATCAGATTTTTCCCAACTGGAATTTGAATTTCGCCCTACTCAAATTCATGCTGTTTCCAGAGACAAACTGTGGTCTCAACCCTCGAATCTGTGCTGTTTTCAGAACGTGTATGAAAAAATAATGCTACTCTTGAGTTCAATAGCAAGTACAGAAGTAATATTACTGTTATGATTAACATTAGAACTCAAGTAGCAAATATCAGTTTTTTTCTGAAATGTTAATTTCACCATCTCAATTTCATGCTGTTTCTAGAGACAAACTGTTGTTTTAACTCTCGAACTTGTGCTGTTTTCAGAACGAAAGTGAAGAAATGATGCTGCTATTGAGCAGTAACGACTCAGTTGAGGTTATGTCGATGGAATCTCCACTTCTTATGGACGATGCACCTTCTACATCGCCTCTGTGCTTTGACTCCCCTGGAGAATTCAATTTCGAACACAGCTACAGGTAATAAAATATAATAAATTATAAGTATATAAGGAAGTAAAGGGTGCTTGCACAGTGGAGCATTCAATACTTGATAATAATCACAATCCTAAAATGAAACACATTGTGGAATGATGGTTTAAATATAAAGATTTGTGAATTGAGAAGAAGATGAAACTAGAATAGAATAGAATGACTGCCTTTATTTGTTATCCTTGGAGGGCGAATTTAGGGCGCAGCCGGCCCTCTCTGCCATTTAACCCTCTGAGTTGAGATGTTATTGTAAGAAATGCTGATGTGCATTCTCTTTGTATTTCCTTATTGCGGCTTGAGGTGATTTAAGTTTTGTTCATTTCATTTTCAAAAGGGTACCTCAATGGTGTTGCTTTCCAAATGTCTCTGTCGAATGATGGGCGCAGAAAGAAGCTCAGAGGTGTGCCATACAGTATACACACTCACCTGTGCAGCGAGACCCTGGGTCCCGATGGTTCGGAACCCACCTAAAACTGTACGTCGAGCTCATCAATCACCATCATCCAACTCATTGCCCACTCAGACCTATGTGGGCTTCATCCTCCAAAAAAAAAAAAAAAAAAAACGTGGGAGTGGACTGTTAAGAATAGAGCTTCAGAATTTGTTTCAGTGTGCTTGACATGGATATAATCCAGTTAGCTCAGTGAGGGAGGAAAGTAATCGCAACCTATTTCACTCCTCGTTTGTGTAATACGCTCTTTGGACCAAAATATAATGAATAATAAGACGAAATTGTCACAACCACATTTATTGAAACTTTGAGAAACTAGTTTCGGTTGTTACACCATAACTCGTTTGATTGAGATTGATAATAGTGTAACAACCGAAACTAGTTTCTCAAAGTTTCAATAAATGTGGTTGTGACAATTTCGTCTTATTATTCATTATGGATAACTTCCACAATATCACCTTCGCCACTACAAAGAAAACCAAAATATGATGTTGAGGTCTGAAGAGTCACCTACAGGCGAAACCGGATATGGTATTATACTTCTTACATTTTCTTTGCATATAATGTTTTTAGAAATCATAGACGTTTAATGTTGATTAACCTATCAGTGAACTAGATAATTAGATATTGATTTCGATATTCCTTTTGGTGCTATAAATTATGCTAAAATTAATATCTAATAATAATATGCTGAAATTAATATCTAAACATTTGGCAATCTAATAAAATTGCAAAATCCATCCAGAAGAAGAAGATGAAAAAGAAGGAGAAGAAGAGGGAAAAGAAAAAAGAAGCGAGTGTGAGTAGAAGTTTAGACAGTCATTTAAAAGTCGTTAAGCAGCAAGGACAGTCTAAGGGGGGGACTTCACAGGGGCCATGACCCCCCTAAAATCGGAAATTTGCTGGAGAAGGGGTGGGGAAAAGGAGCAATTTCACAAAAAAGGACCACTCTTGTTAAGCTGTTGTTTTGATTGTTTGTATAATTATTCCATATTGTTCTAATAAATTGAGATTTCGGCTTTTGTGTGAGAGCGATGTAAATTTTCAAAAATTAGTGTCTGTATCAGTGAAGATGTGATCTGTTTATATGTTATGATATGTTGATATGTTGTGATTGGTGTAATATGATATGTTTTGCGAACCTAAAATAAGTTTTGGGATGATTTTTAATTTTAATTCTTTTATTTTACAGGTATTATGACGTAGCTACTCCAGCTTCCAGTCTCTCTCCGGCCTCTTCTTCTTGTCTCCCCTCCCCCTCTCCTTCCACATTTCCCCTTCCTGATTCACCCTCCCCTCCCCCCACCACAGCTGATTTCTGCGAGTTCTTCCATGCATCTACTAGTCCCTTTGAGAAGGACTTCTCAAATTTGACATTGTCAGGTAATTTGAAGAAATTTTTCCAATCTTGATAAGAAAAAGTCAATTAATTTATTTCTTTAGTGTTATTATCTAATATTTCAATTCTCGTATAGAAAGAATATTCACTCATTATTTGCTATGTAAGGGTATACTGAATTGTATGTGCTGACTAGTAAAACTAGATGAATTTTGCAACTGAATACTGTCCATTATCAATGACGGTTTTCTTAGTGTCGCAATTTGTGCGGAGCTCAGTGTGCACCTGTGTTGCTTGCCACAAGTTGAAGAATTGTGGGGGATTTGGTTCAGAGTTGCCACACATTCAATTGTTGTGTATAGTAATTACCATACGTTTAATTGTTAAATATGGTAATTTCGAGCCAAATCCCCCACAGTTCTTCAGTTTGCATCTGGTAACACTGTTTCGCAGTGCAACAATTCACGACAGTGTTCACAAAAATTTCGGAGCTTGGAAAATCCAACTTTATTGAAGTTGAACTATTGAAATCAATGGATTTTTCAAAAATAGATGTATTTTTTCAAAAATGTATGCTCAAAAAACCGTTTGTTCATCCAGACAAGAGTTTTCAAATGCTCTATTTGCATAGAGCTACCAATCCTCGGTAGGCTTGTTGTACTCACCAAAATAATGAAAACGTTCACAGGAACAAAGCTCTGGAAATGCTTCATTACAGTGTTGAATAATAATAGAATATTTATTTGTGCAAAGTTGCTCTTTGCTGCATGAGAAAATGCATTATGCATGAGCTGAAGGCAAGTGCAAAAAAGTTTCTTGAGTACAGTAAAGATACTTTCAGCTCGAACACACATTAAATTTTTCCTTCAGTTGGCACACCTGGAGTACATTAAAGTAAAATGAGAGTACTAAAGTAAAAGAGTGCAGGAGTGACCTGTTTTGTGCACTTTGATGAGTGCAAAAATAGCCGCTTTGTTAGAAACTGTAGGAAACAATACAAAACATTTAGTTTTCATAGACTCAATGAACAAGACATAGGAGTCAAAATAGATTCTTAAAAATCAAAATATATTTCATCTTAGACATTTGTATAAATAATAACTAAAAATAACTACTCACTACTGAAGTTGGCGACTGGAGGAATTCGGTCATTAAATTTAGAGGATAGTTCAATAAAAGACTCTTTAAAATAAGTTTGAATGTGGAAAGTGAAAGATTTCTAGCCAAACTAGGAATTTTCTACCCTAGATTTCTAGGGTTGGTGAATGTGTTTTTCAGTCGAGTGAAGGTCACATATATCCCACTATTATTCCTTGTATTAAAGCTGTGCACTATGCTTATAAGTGTCAATATTAATCTTCACATTTAATAAGATGGAGGAGGTTAGCAGCTCCCAATCTACTCATTCAGATGGTCTTGGTGTTATCATTTCAGTTGTAAGTCAGGTTTTATGTAAAATGAGATGACAAATCGAATTATGAAATAAAGTAATTTCTGAGCTATTTAACAAAAATGAACAAGAAACAAGTTTGAAGTAGTAATAATATGAGAAGATATATCTTGTTTCCACTAATATATTAAAAAAAAACACTTTTTCCTACAACTGCTCGTAAAGTAGTTCTTTACGTACTGAAAACTAATTGTAAAATACCTCTTTACTGCTCAGCAAGCGGTAAAGTACTTTACGCTCGCCAGCAGTTTTCTTTACGCTTCTGTTTTGATTTTGATGCCTTCTCATTGGTGGATCACGGAATCCGTGAAATTCACATAACCTCAAAAATGGCGTACGCTAACCAAATCCGCTCATGGTCTGTGATGTTACAAACTACAAGCTTTTATTGTGTTGGAATCCAGAACTGCAGTTGTAGGAAAAATATTGTATGCAATTCGCGCGTGAAGCTTCTTTATCGCTCTCGCAAAATTACTGCGCTCCGCTACGCGTCGCGCAGTAAATGTTTTGGCTCAAGCGATAAAGTCGCGCTTCACGCTCTTAATACATAAATAACTATTAAGTAGAAATTATAACTCACGTTATGGCGTATAGTGTACTGTGGGTCGTCTGATGATGCTCTTGACAACAGAGTGAAACGGCTGTCACGCCATAACGTGAGTTATAATTTCTACTTAATAGTGTTTTTTTTTTTAAGTTTTTAGTAATAATAATTTTGATATATTATTAACCGAACTGTATACAGTCAACTTTTCTTTTTCAACTTGTAGATTAGATTTGTCTATTCACTTTATTCTCTTCTCTATTCACTTATTTATATGTCTATTCATTCTTTTTTTTTCTTGTAGATCGTGAACAAAGAGAACTGTATGAAGCGGCGAAGATAATTCAGAAGGCATACAGATCGTACAAAGGGAGAAAGAAGCTGGAAGAACAAGACAAGGAGAGAGCAGCCGCTGTTTTAATACAGAACTACTACAGGAGATACAAACAGGTAGGCATCTATCTTCTGATACCTTTAATGAATAGTAAGACGAAATTGTCATAACCACATTTACTAAAACTTGAAGAAACTATTTCGGTTGTTACACCATTATCAGTCTCAATCAAACTCTAGAGTTTTTTTACAAACTCTAGAGTTTGATTGAGATTGATGATGGTGTAACAACCGATATAGTTTCTTCAAGTTTTAGTAAATGTGGTTGTGACAATTTCGTCTTATTATTCATTATACCTTCCACAATATCACCTTCGCCACTACAAAGAAACTTCTGATATCTTAGTACGGGGTAATCGAAACAAAACCTTGATAGGGTGTTTAAGATCCAAAAGAAAGCGGTTAGGTGTATAGAAAGAGTAAATAGATAAGATTAATGTAGGCCGTTATTCAAGAGACTTGGTCTTCTAACTGTACCCTGCTTATATGTGTATGAAGCTACTTTATATGTTAAAAAAAATTATACTAACCAAAATCTTGACATACACGATTGTAATACAAGAAGCCGATGTCATTATCACTTGGTGAGTCACAATAGTAGCTTGAAAAAAACTTAGTTATGTTGGTGGGAAACTCTACAAGAAGCTACCGCAGTTTTTAAAGAGTCTTGAAAATATAGAAATATGTAAGAAGCAATTGAAAAAATATTATTTAGTTAATAAAGCTTTCTATAGTATACAAGAGCTCCTTTCACGTCAAAATCAAGCTTCACCCCAACTAATTGATATAGTAATTATGGTAACTAGTGTATAAAATTGTATAATTGTTGATCTGACTTGTATTACACTCCTTAACAAACTGAAGTTTGCAAGACGTAATCTACAAAAAAATCACCTCATTTTTAATTCTCCACATTGCTTCTTTTTGATTTTTTATTATTTTCCTATTCTTTTTTCTGCTTCTCCTTTTTTCTTCTACTTATATCCTTTCTCCCTCATCATCTTCGTCACCTCCTTTTCAATTCTCCTCATTGTTTCTTTTGCTTTTTCTGGTCTTTTCCTCTTCTCCTTTCTAATTCTCGTTTTTCTTTTTCTCCATTTTCTTCTTGTTCTCCGTCTTTTCACTCTTCTATCTTCTCTTCGCTCACCCCAATCGTCTTCATCAATTTCTAATTCTCCCAATTTTCATCAGGCTCTTTTATTCTTTTTCCTTCTGCTTTTTATCTTTCATCATCATCTTCTTCTTCTTCATCCACTCCTATTCCTTCTCCTTCATAACCTCTTTTTCAATTCTCCCCATTGTTTCTTTTGCTTTTTTCAATTATTTTTTCTTTTTCTTTCTGTTTCTTCTTTTTCTGCTTCTTTTTCATTTTCCATTTTTCTCTATTTTTTCCTCTTCTGTTTTTCTCCTTCTTTGTCTTTTTCTCCCTTCATCTTCTTCTTTTTCTCCTCATTCCCTATCTCATCTTTCTTCCTTCCTCCCTACTTATTTCCCATCATCTCCTCCTCGTCTTTTTCTCCAGGATAAAATTCATATTAATTTCAAATATTCTTTCATATTTAATTTTTCTCAAAACGTATATTAGTTTATATATATTATTTTGTTATTAATTTTACCTTTTATTTCGAATTTTACAAAACTTTTTCATTCTTCCTTCTCTCTTTCCTTCTCTTCTTACTTTTCTAATTCTTCTCTCTCTTTTTCTGCTCACAGTACGCCTACTTCAAGCAGATGACACGGGCGGCCATGGTAATCCAAAATGGCTTCCGCACCTACTGCGAGCACAAGCGTCGCTACAAAAAGAACAAGGAAGCTGCTGCTGCCCTCAGGATACAGAACTACTACAGGAACTACCGCGAACAAGGAGGAGGCGGTGGCGGAGGAGGAATGGTGGGGGGAGGAGGAGGATGTCAGGGTAGTGCGGGGAGTCGCGCCGGATCTACTGGATCGGAGTCTGGGATGGCGTCTTCTGGCCTCAAGTAAGAACTTATGTACATGCATGCTACATTTGTATTACAGTCTGTAAAAAATAAGTTATGAGTTGAGCCCTCCGCAGGGCAAAAAACACTGTTTCCAAAGGGGATAAAATTTTGATCTGAACATATGAGTAATTGAGGGCCATATTCATGAACTTTTCTTAGCAAAGAAAGACTTGGATAAGTCTTATTTAATTCATGAACGTTTCTTAGTAAAGAAAGACTTGGATAAGTCTTACTTAATTCATGAACGTTTCTTAGTAAAGAAAGACTTAGATAATTCTTACTTAATTCATGAACGTTTCTTAGCAAAGAAAGACTTGGATAAGTCTTACTTTATTCATGAACGTTTCTTAGTAAAGAAAGACTTGGATAAGTCTTACTTAATTCATGAACGTTTCTTAGCAAAGAAAGACTTGGATAATTCTTACTTAATTCATGAACGTGAGAGCGTTCCCTTTGAATTTACTGTAAGGTAGATTCATTCCGCTTTTTTATATTGACCATTATATTTTTTGCAGACGAACATATTCCCAAAGAAGGCAACACCAGGCAGCCAGGAAAATCCAGCAATTCATGAGACAGTCGAAAAACAAGTAAGCCAGATCATGACATGATTCATTAATATCATTATTATTTATACAGAAAGTGCCGTAATGAGTGGCCAATATTTCATGGGTTTGTTGTACTCGTGAAAATAATTGTAAAAAAGGCTCATATAACTATAGGTCCCGAAATGCTTGGTTGCAAAGTTAAATATAAATATATGAATTTAAAAAAATCATATTAACATAGATCCGGAAATGCTTAGTAACAAAGTTAAAGATGATGGAAGTAAGCAGATAGCATGAATTTAGTCGTTCGGAAACTTGTGGTGCCTTAATTCAACTTGTAATTTGGCCAATTTATTATATAATTAGCTGAAAATCTAATAAAACAAGTTAAAAGTCGGTAGCTACATTCTTTTTTTAGATATTCAATAAAAACGTAAATTTGATGTAAAATTTAATCAGATTCTTTGTAAAAGTGCTGAAAATCCAATAAAACCAGTGTATCATGGTCAGGTGCCTCCACGATTTATATATTAAAGATTGCTGAAGTAAGCAGCTAGCCCTTCAATTCAGAAATTTGTAGTGCCCTCATTTTACTTGTAATTTGATCAGGGTTTATCTAAAATAGCTAAAAATCGTATAAAGCAATTTTCTATATATTAGAAAAACAATACAAAATTGTTACTGTAATTTTTGAGGTGTTGAACAAAATTGGCCCAAAAACAATTTTTTCGAGGTTTAAAGTAAATTATTTTTGTCAATTGTACAATAAACTTTTAGTTCTTTTTCTATCAAAACTTGTAGAAAATTTTATTCTAGACAAAAAATTGTACGCTACCCAATAGCCAAAACACAAAATTGATGAAATCGGCTTTTAATGTTATTACACACCAATTTTGCACAGCTTGTTTTTTATTGTTTGATCAATTGAAATCCTTTTTTATAAAGTTTAGGTGTGTTTTCGGCTATTGGATTAACCTTTATATAGGTTGAGTGGAAGAGAGGGCCTTAAGTCCTAACTCCGCCCTTAATGAAGACAATCTATCTATATTTTTCCATGAACGTTGAAGTTATGAAATTAAATATATCTATAATTCTCTAAAACAAGATACAAGTGAGAAAAACTAACTATGAACATACTTCTCACCTAGACACAGGTCTGCTGTGTGTGAGGAGGGTCGTTTTTATAATAATTCATGTCTGTATTGTCATGGCATAATAACTTTTTTTAACATGGGTAATAGGAATCAAATCATCATACACAATAAAATCAAATAAATTTTCATATATACTGAAAAGTCACTTATATAAACAAAAAATTCTAAACTATCTAAGTTTATTCATAATAATTCATTTTTTGAAATGCAATTTAAGTTTAACCAGCTGAAAGAAGAAAAAAAAGATAAAAGAAAGAAAGAGAACCGCAGCTATTAAAAAACATGAAAAATTTGAAGAGCAGCAACTATTAAGAATAAGAACAGAAAAAAGGGATGTTTATGTCTTTTGTGATTTGGAAGACTCGAATTATTGACACCCGTTCCTTCCTTGAATAGTCCTGTATTTATGTATGATGTAGTAATTGTTCTAATAATATTTTATGAATAATATTCTACAGTTTAATAATTTGTAAATTTAAATTCCTGTTCTTGCATCCAGTATCTGGGATTTAGGACCTGCAACTCTGGTACGTTATTTGCCAGGAATTTATAGTAAAAAATTAATATTTTAGAATTATTTATTCAGTATTTTTGTCTCTTTGTTTAGTTTTATCTTAGCTGTATCCTGTATTTTAAACTTGAAACTTATATATCGTCAGCTTACAAGCAGAAGGCACTAAGTCAAAAATGATAGTTTTGAGAAAAACGATTTTGAAAGTTTGCATGTTTACTATAATTATCTGTGTTATATAATAAGATTTATTTCCACTCTACCATTTGTCTTGAACATTTCTCTAATGATCTCACTCACTTTTAGTGCTATTGATAATTATTGATGTCTAATAAATCCGATTTTCTGTGGAAGGTACACGACTTAGTGCTTTCTTCCTGAATTGAAAAACTGACTGATGAGCAAAGAATTCAATGTTGATCTGTTCCTCCTATTGATAATCAGGATTATGAATGACGAAAGAACAATTAATTTTATCTTAGTGTTAATTTTATTTTCGTAATTATATAAATTGAAAATAATGAAGTTACAAAAAAAAATTTTTTAAATAAATTATGATGAAAAATATTATTATGAAAACTAATGATTGTTACTGCGCAGTTCATCATGAATCAAGAAATTAAAAACTTTGAAAAATTGTTCTTATTAGGAAATAACTTCCAGAAATGTTCATAATTCCTCCTCATTATCAATTGGCAGCACTTCTTTTGCAGTGTCACTGGTTGGTAGTGATTCATACCACGGGTGGAAGATTTCAGGGATAACTCCTTTTCTACACAGATCAAGTAGATCGTTTTTCTTCTGTTTGGTGATACTTATTTGTGTCTTGTATAGGGCTAATTTCTTCAAATCATCAACTTGTTTGTAGCTGCTTGATGTTGGTCGTCGTCCCGGTCGCCGCGCACAAATATTAATCCTAGTGTAATCTTCTGAATAATTGTACTTGTACTGCAAAATGTTTGGTGCAGATTTTTCGTACTTGAAGCACTTCACCTTCAGCCAGTTTATTTTCTTTCCATTATCATCGACATTTTTATTTTTTATGAGCTGGTCTGACAGATTTTTCAAGTCCAAAAAGTCACTGAATGAAAGTTGACATGTTCTGTATGGAGGTTTGTTGCTTTTTGATTTACTAGCTCTTGCCAACTTGAAAATATTTATGTAGTCATTTACACAGTAAATTGGCATGAATTTCTTTTTAGATTCAATACTGCTGTGCATTGAGTCCACTTCCATGAATGAGTGGCCACTCTCAAGAAACTTCTGTTCTATTATGTCTACATTGAATATTTGAACTGCATTCAGAAGAAGAGCTGCTACTTGAAGATTACGATTTTGCCCTCCACAAGTGTCTGAGAACAAAGTCAAATATTTTATGTTGTCAGGCAAATTTTCAATATATTTGAGAAGACAGGTACCAATTTCAGAGCTCCCTCTGTGTCCATCAATCTCAGTCCAAAAAAAACACAAACCATTATTGGGAGCACTAGCCTCGTAGATTGTGAAATTGAATGCATTTAGTTTTCTCTTATAATAAGCTAATGATACATCACAGCTTGGTAATTGAAGCACGCTTTGTAGATCGAATGTGACTGACATAAAAGTGTTGTCTGTATTGGCCCGTTCTTTATCTCTACATTTTTCTTCCTGTGCCTCTGAGTGACGACGCCGATGCTCATTGTACTCGTGCTCTAAATCAGCTTTTTGTTCAACAGTACTATTCTCAAATCGATTACAAAGAACACACTGATCCTTTTTTGGATGAAAAAATGAATAGTTATAATTGTTACAAAATGTTCGCCTGTATGTAATTTCTGATACAATATCTTTTTGTTCATCACCATCCTCTTTGCATTTTTCTACATACAGAGCATACATTTTTGATATAGACAACTTTTTATCAAGATATTGTCTTTTTGAAGATTTCCTAACATAATGGCTCTCTACAGACGGGAAGGATTCTATGTGTTTCTTTACTTTATTTACAATGTTATCAGGCGTTTTGTTTGCTGGAGATTTCTTTCCTCTGTTGTCTTTTAAGGCATAGAAACCTTGTTCATCTTTACCCGAAAATGCACT
Organism: Conomelus anceps; assembly: GCA_948455865.1. Classification (NCBI taxonomy): domain Eukaryota; kingdom Metazoa; phylum Arthropoda; class Insecta; order Hemiptera; family Delphacidae; genus Conomelus; species Conomelus anceps. The sequence continues at coordinate 12,040,621 of OX418222.1, forward strand.
AATAATGGCTCTATTCGAAATGCACAATGTCTTTGTAAAAAATGCCATACAAACTCTGAATTTGGAGTCATTTTTAGAAAAAAAGTATTGCTTTGCATTTGCTCGAGCACACCCATCATTGATGCGAGGTCTCCGAGACTTAGGTTCTGATATTGCAACATTTATCAAAATTAAATCTTTTTTTCTCTCAAATGTGCTCAAAGCCCAATATTTTTCGCATAATCTTATTCTCTCTTCTTCATTGAAGATTTCATTGCATTTATAGATACATTTTGAGCAATCAATTGGCTTTGGTTTCTTAGCTTTCAAATTTCCTTTATAGTCTGAGTAAGGAAGACAGCTATCTCTCAAACTCTTATTTTTTTCTCTCTTCCAATTATTTTTATTCTCCTTTGTCCACCTACTTCTCTTTTTTATCTTATCTTCTCCATCAGTAGGAATTCTATCAACATCAGTAACGTTATCATGTACTTCAGTAAGAATACTTATTTCCTTTGGTTGGCCTACTTCAATAATTTCTACTTTACTGTCCTCAGAATCACTCCTTTTGTCACTTCTTGAGAGTAAATCATCTTTTTTATGAATATCAGTAAGAATACGTTTCCTTTTTCTTGGTACTTCAACCTCACTGTCCTCTGAATCACTCCTAGAAGGCAAATAATCTTCATCATCATTATCACAATCATTAGCTATGAATGTTTCTTCTGCTCCACACTCTATATCCCTGTCCTGATTTGAAACGTTGAATGATGAGAGCTGGCTGATATCAGTGTGTTCTGTATTAATTTTCTCATGAAAGTCCACACCAATAGCCTCAATAATTTCTCTGTTCTCACTGACATCCACAGTAAGAAAGTTCAAGTCACCAACCTGGGAAACATTTCTTGATGTTGTAGTCACTGTTTTCTCTGCTTGAAAATCGAGATTCCCATCTTGAATAAGAATTTCTGCTGATGTGCACGGATCCAAATCACTGTTACTTGCTGCATTTTCCACCAGTAAATCATCCTGAACAATTTCTGTTGATGTACAAGTTGATGTGAAGTTCTGTTGGTGATCAATCTCATCTGATGTGACATTGCTGAATTTCACAGGTGAGAGCTCAGTGTAGGTTCGATTTCTCCTAGAAGGCAAATAATCTTCATCATCATTATCATAATCACTAGCTATGAATGTTTCTTCTGCTCCACACTCTATATCCCTGTCCTGATATGGAACATTGAATGATGAGTGCTGGCTGATATCAGTGTGTTCTGTATTAATTGTCTCATGAAAGTCCATATCAATAGCCTCAATAATTTCTCTGTTCTCACTGACATCCACAGTAAGAAAGTTCAAGTCACCAACCTGGGAAACATTTCTTGATGTTGTAGTCACTGATTTCTCTGCTTGAAAATTGAGATTCCCATCTTGAATAAGAATTTCTGCTGATGTGCACGGATCCAAATTACTGTTACTTGCTGCATTTTCCACCAGTAAATCATCCTGAACGATTTCTGTTGATGTACAAGTTGATGTGAAGTTCTGTTGGTGATAAATCTCATCTGATGTGACATTGCTGAATTTCACAGGTGAGAGCTCAGTGTAGGTTCGATTTCTGGGTTGATCCACTTCATTTGAATTGAATACCTCTCCTAGTAAACCTGGAAAAAACAATAAGCTCTATAGATTTTACAGTATCGATGGTGATCAATCAAATGAGTACCATTGTGTAAGTGCAAAAAAGCTGCACACCAAATTACGGTATTGATGTTTTAATTATTATGTAACATATGTTTAAGTGTAAAATTTATTACTGGATAGATAATGATTCAATGGCTGAAGAGCCATTTTGTAATGTATTGATGCTTTCCATCAATACATTACAAAATGGCTGTGTTTGGCCGCTCGGTGAGAGTGGTTGCTGAGTGATCATGATGTTAAGTCACGAACACTCAAGACTGCTCTTGGATGGGTGACCGGCACAAATAACGGCAAGGTGGAACCTACCCGTAAGGGTCTCCCCACCAATAAAAAGCCATACGAATTATTATTATTATTACAAAATAAAAGATGCATGACATTTTCTTGGTTTTCCATTTTCTATTGATGAACGTTTTCAAGGTTTTTACTCACCATGATAACTGAGCTTATCAGGTGAGGGCTCAGTGTAGGTTGGATTTCTGGATTGATCCATTTCATCAGAATTCAATTCCTCTCCTAGTAAACCTGGAAAAAGAATAAGCTCTTTAGATTTTACAGTATTGATGCTGTTCAATCAAATTGAGTGTATCAGTGCAAAAAAAGCTCCACACCAATATTGATGTTTTAATAATTATTGTCATATGGATTGAAAAAAGAAATTTATTACTGGATGTTAGTTGATTTACTGGTCATGACTTAATGACTGTAGCATAAATGTTTTCCGTAAATGCATTACCAAATGAAAAATGCATGTATTATTAGTGTTATCCATTTTCTATTAATGGACGTTTTCAAGATTTCTGTACTGACTATGATAGCTGAGCTTATCAGCTCAAGATGAAGAATTTTTTTTCTGTAGGCATCATTGTAACTCGATGAATATATTTTTTTTGTTGGCTCAAACTTTCATAAAAATAATCTATCCATGCCATGGAAATGATAGCCTATTATTTCAACTCATCACTTTAAAAACAAGCACAGAAGTTCAGTTGTTACTTAATCATACAAATTATTGCAATTCTCACAAGTTGGCCTGATAGAATAATTGGACTAATTCATAAACAGCATAATGCTGGTGCAGATATTGATAACCCATTCACCAATTATTTTGTATATAACATTATTTCATTATAGTAGGCCTACTCATCAAAATTCTTCTCCAAAAGCTAAATCTCTCTAATATTGCTCTATTTGTAATGTAAACAATTCATGTACTAGCCTTCTTGGAAATGAATCGGGAGATTTATAGATCTTTGTTGACAACAAAAACAATAAAGCTGTGATGCATTTTTTCCTGATCGTATAATGGTCCAGGTCCGCTATCTCCATAATAATTATAAAGTAGTTATGGTACAATAATTTGTTCAAGTCATCCTAAACCTATCGAAAGCATAATAGCCTACTGTTGTAGGTTAACTAGTTGCAATGATGAATGTTTCATGCACTTAATATAGTTAAGTTACATAGCATTAGGCCAGTATTATGTTTGATAGAATAGGTTTATAGTGGCTTAATAAATGAAATAATAGCAAAAATTTAAGTAACAATACCTATTCCAGTTGAAAATTAACTATTTCAATACATTTCTTAGCAGCTACAGTAGCCTAGGCTACTCATAGAAATAGTTCAAAAAACATACCTTTATTCCTCGAACTGGACACTAAACTCATCATACGTCTTGTTCTTGATTTGAATGAGAAATATTCATCATCATCATCCATTGTATTACTTTTAAACTGTTACTTTAAAACAAAATACCGAAGCAGTTGAAAAACAACACAGAAACTGTTGAAGATAACCTCAAAGTATTAACCAAACAGCCAGAGAAACACGTGAAGCCTTCTTTTAGTTGTGTATCGTTACCGGAAGATGGCACTAAGTCTTCCTTAGTGCAATTCTAGCAGTTGGAGTGTATGAATCGCTACAGGTAAAACGCACCAAGAGGACTTAGTGCATTTTCTCTTGTACAAGAATGAACAGGAAATACGAATATTGTAACTAAGTCGTTTTAGTGCTTTTCTCCAGAAATAAAACAGTAGAACATGACTTAATGCTTTTTTGAATCAGCTGTAGCTTAAAAAATAACAACATTAGAAGTTAGTGCTATCTACCAGTCGAAAGAGCATCAAAAACTATGTCTGTTAGTGCAAAAACCTCATTTTGCCCATTTTTTGACTTAGTGCCTTCTGCTTGTAAGCTGACGATATAGAAAAATAATGATATGTTGGCTAGAGGTATCAAGTGTACCAGATGTTAAAACATAACATAATTTCAAAACCACTCAATTTTATTTGAATTTTAGAATTAAGTGGTTCGGAACTTACCTAAAACTGTAAGTACAACTCATCTATCATCATCATCCAACTCGTAGCCCTCCCACAGGTCTCAGACCTATGCGGGCATCATGCCCCCCCCCCCCCCCTCCAATAAAAATTGTACACTGCTACATACGATGAATGAATAGAAGAAAAATTATGAAAGATCTCCAAAATATTTGAAAAATATCCATCTACAACTATGTTATAAAGTAGTTATTATAGGTTAAAATAGCTGTTTGTATAACTAGAGTGAAAAGTGAGAAATTTCTGCACCAGGAGAAACAGATTTTTTCATGAGCCAGAGGTGAGTGAAAAAAATTTCTCGAGTGCAGAAACAATACTTTGTGCTCGAATTACACATTAAAGTTTTCCTACAGTAATGTATAAAGTAATTCAAACAGAACAAAACAAGACATACATAACCTGACAATTCCTCACATAACCTATCCTCGAATCAAATCGATTTCAACAACAACTACAGCTGACTATTTTTGTAGCTGAAGCAGAGTAGCCAACCTATTTTTGAATGCAGAATAGGGAACCTGCATATTACATGCTCACTATTTTGTGTTGTTAGGTTGCTAATCTGGAGTGCAGAAAAGTATTTTTGCACACTGGAATTCACTTTCCCACACTGGTGCAGGAATAGACTATTTTGCATGCTACAGTTAGTGCAAAAATAGGCACTTTTTCAGGTCACTGTAGGAAATAGTTATTTGTGTAACTAGTGCACAAAGTAGCTCTTTGCTACACAAGAGAAATGCATTGTGCATGAGCTGAAGGCGATTGTGGAGAGTTTCTTGAGTGCAGCAAAGATACTTTCAGCATGAGTTAAACATTAAATTTTTCCTACAGTTGGCACACCTGGAGTGCAACAAAGTGAAATGAGTGCAACAAAGTCAGCTGGAGTAAGGCAAAGTAAAATAGTGCAGGAATCAGCTATTTTGCATACTATAATGAGTGCATAAATAGCTGCTTTGATAGGTAACTGTAGGAAATAGTTATTTTTGTAACTAGTGCGCAAAGTGGCGGTTTTCTGCATCGAGAGAAACAGTTTTTTTCACAAGCCGAAGGTGAGTGAAAAACGTTTCTTGAGTGCAGAATCAATACTTTGTGCTTGTATTACACATTAAACTTTTCCTACAGTAATGTATAAAGTAATTTAAACAGAACAAAACCGGACATACATAACCTGACAATTCCTCATATAACCTATCTTCCAATCAAATCGATTTCAACAACAACAATGACTATTTCGTTTCTGAAGCAGAGTAGCCAACCTTAGTGCAAAAATAGTCACTTTTTTGGGTCACTGTAGGAAAAAGCTATTTGTGTAACTAGAGTGCAAAATAGCGTTTTTCTGCATCGAGAGAAACAGTTTTTTTCACAAGCCGAAGGTGAGTGAAAAAAGTTTCTCGAGTGCAGAAACAATACTTTGCACTCGTATTACACATTAAATTTTTCCTACAGTAATGTATAAAGTAATTCAAACAGAACAAAACATGACATACATAACCTGACAATTCCTCACATAACCTATTTTCGAATCAAATCGATTTCAACAACAACTACAACAAATATTTCACAGCTGAAGCAGAGTAGCCAACCTATTTTTGAATGCAGAATAGGGAACCTGCATATTACATGCTCACTATTTTGTGTTGTTAGGTTGCAAATTTGGAGTGCGGAAAAGTTTTTTCCCGCACTGGAATTTACTTTCCTGCACTGGTGCTGGAATAGGCTATTTTGCGTGCTACAGTTAGTGCGAAAATAGGCACTTTCTCAAATCACTGTAGGAAAATAAATGTAAAGATATATAGAAGTGGAGGGAGCATAAATTGTCAGAAAAATGTAGCCAACAATCTGGAGCGGCTTTCTGGCAGCTTTACTCCACTATAGATATACACCAATGTTGATGATCTATGAAGTCTGTCATGGCTATCTTCAAAGATGGCCGCCACTCTACACTTTGTGTTAGGTTAAAGCCATAAACTAGCATTGAAGTGCATTAATACAACTGTTACTTATTGAAAATGGTTTCAAAAATTAATTTTGAGAATCAAATCGTTTTTCACAGATGATAAGTGTAGTTCAAACATTTGAATGGACACATCAGTGGGATCTTGTAAAAGTGAAGTTCAAATGGTTATTTGCACAAAAGGAAATTAAATTCAACCACTTCAAGATGACGTCATCTTACAGAGCTCAATAGGGAAGTCGTTGCACTGGCTCTGTCAAATTATGTCATCTTATGGTGGTCAAATTTAGTTTACTTTTGTGCAACTTACTTACTGTTGAAATTGGCAGTGATATAGCCGCAGATGTCATGCAGTAGGATCTTGCTTGCTTTCATCTACGGTTACACTTTACTAACATCTTCTTCTTCATCTTCTTCTATTTCTAGGTTGCAGAAAGAGCGAGCCGGAAGAGAGAAGCCGCCCTACCAATGAGCCAAGGCTGTCCTGCCAAACTTGCGCCCTGCTCAAGGCAAATGCACCGCAACAACAAATAGACAACAATGGTCAGTCTCACTTATTATTATTATTATTATTATTATTATTATTATTATTATTATTATTATTCTCTTCACTGTTCTTCTTCTCCTCTTTCTTCTTTTCATTCTTCCCTCTTCTTCTCCTCCTTCTTCTTCTGTATTCTACTTTTACCTCTCCTTTCTCTTCTTATTCTCCTCCATCTCCTTAGGTTACTTTTTCTCTTTTTTATTCTCTATTGTTTTCTTTATAGGTTTTCTCTTTATTGTTATTTTTCTTCTTCTTTATTTTCTTCTTCTTCTTCTTCTTCTTCATCTTCTTCTCATTACCCACCAGTTGAGAACCGCTGATACAAACTAAAACAACCATTTATCTTTTTATTCATTTATTCATTGATGACAAGAATACAATAAAGCTAAGATGCAACAGGTTATTGCCCAAAACTGCTTTCTTTGCAAATTTACAACACTTAAGAAACCAAATTTCAGGTTATGTCAATTTTTCACAAGGGATTTCACTTTATAGAACAATGACCAATTCTTTCTAATACAAGAATGTTTATTTAGTAGTTCATTTTCAAAATGTATCACTAAAAAAGTCCAATAGTCCAAAGAAAGTAGATATAATTCTGAGTTTTGTTTGAGATTTTATAATCGAATATATAGAAGTTGAATCACATGTTGCTATTATTATAACAGAATTGAATTATTTTTATTATTAAATGGTTATAATTGAGTTATTCTTCTCTGTTACAGACTCTATGACACCAGAAGCAAGAAAGGCTGCATGCAGCCTAACCTCAAATATTTTGTCTTCGTTTCTGCTATCTCCTAACGATTTCAATGAGCTGAGGAAGTTATGGTGTCATGGCACACCATAAACCATGTTTATGGAGTCATGGTACACTTCAAATCATATCTTCGGACTGATGGTACACCATGAACCATATTATAAGGATGCATCATACATCATAGATCATATCGTTGCATTAACGTATGGACCTTCATTGCAATAGTACCATGATTGAAACTCATCCTACAACACCAATATTCAATTATTTTTGACATTGAAGCAATTCCAGTGTTCTACAATGCAGTTCTGAACTAACCTAACCTAACTGTACATATTATGCAGTTCAGAAACATAGTGAAACGAATATTGCATCATATGATGAAGTTCTGGACTAGCTTAACCTAACCTATGGTGCAGTTCAGAATTATTTTGAAACGAATACCACACCATAGTTTGCATCAAGTATGTACATTATGGTTATCAAATTTCATATAGCTTGTCAACTCATTCTTGGCAGTTGTATGAATTTGCCTCGCGCATGTAGGCACTCTACTGCTACTGCTCTACACTACTAGAATGCTGACGAATTCTTCATCCTATGGAGGAGGACTAGTTCCCAGATTAGCCACTGGAGAAAGACTAGTTCCTAGTATAGCCGCTTGGAACTTGCTACTAGAAGGTTCACATTCATCATCATATGGAAACAGACTAGCTCCCAGCACAGCCATTTTGAACTCACCACTAGAAGGTTCAATTCTTTGTCATATGGAGAAAGACTAGTTCCTAGTATAGCCACTGGAGAAAGACTAGTCCCCAGTATAGCCACTCAGAAATCTGTGTTTATCAAGGATACATAATGGGACAAAGTGCGCACTGCCAGCAATGAGTTGACAGACTAATCTATGCTGTTATGGGATGCATAAGGTGAGCCTACAATTCAAGTGGAATCCAAACCAAATGTTGTTGGTTTCAAAAACCTTATTTATAGTGAAAGACTGACTGGCGTTCTAGGTTAGGTTGTTATTTTTGAATTAAACTTCATGAAATTTTTATCACTTCTTTGTCAATATTGATCTTATCAATTTTATCTTCTTTATCTCTTTAATATCAATAGAATTAGGTTACTAATAGATATATTTGGTGATAGACTCAATAACATTTTATGACTTTTTTAAGCATATAGCTTTAATTTTTGAGGAGACCCTCACAGGTATTTCCACATTCAAGTTTGAGGTATGTTATGGTAAACATAATATGGTGGATCTACAATTTTAGGCGAACTCCAAACTATCAATATTATGCTGAAATACTAATAACATTATAGTGGTATAGTAAAACCTCATTCCAATCAAAATGTCATATTTAAACATGAAATCAAGTTTTCCCCATTAATTTCAATTATGGTAAACATACCAATTACTGGCCACCTACCAAATGTTGGCTTTCTTACACTTCTAACCTAAAAATAAGTGGGTGCTTCATGTTTTTTCAACAGCATAATTACACTAGACTCTATTTTGGGGTTTGTTTTTGTCTTCTAAATAATATATGAAGTTTGGAGAAGTGATGAGATGAAATTATGGTTATAGTCAACAGATCTCTCCAGCATGATTTGGCAATTAAATCTAGTGGTATGTGTTCCCCTTATTTAAAATTCCATTGTTTGATTTTAAATAATTTAAATGTGACTTATGAAAGACAAGTACATGAGCATAATATTTATATTTACTTTTTCCCATCATTCTTCTTGCAAATATTTCAATTAAACTCTGAATTTTGATTGTCAAAACACATAATAAATAGTAACATATCTATTCTATGGCCAAGATGAAGGAGGTTTTACTGTAATTCACCATCTTACCACAAAAAAAAACAATTTCAACAAATTTACTTAATAATCCATCCATCTTGTTCACTAATTTCCAAATTTTGCTTCAAACTTAAACAAAAATCTAGTTCTTAATCTACAAATTACAATCATTCTTCCAGTTATATTATTCACTTTAACTTGTAAACTCTAATAATATTTGAATTTGAAATATTAATTTAAACTCAACAATTTAAGCTAGGCTAGACTCATCATTGCTAATTTGGGTTTCATGTTGAACTTGAGGTGAAGTTAGGTAGGATAGTCCTTTTTAACTAGTAAAAGACAAATTAAGGAAGCTATAATTTTGCAATTACATTAAAAATATTAATTGAATATTAGTGATATGATGATGATTATAAAGTTGTCTTATGGTAAAAGACAAGTGAACGATATTATTGTTAATGATTGAAACATGTATTTTTTTGCTTACAAGATTCAACAATTGTAAGATAAGAGCTTCAACGATATTATAATAGGTACTGCATTTTTATTATAAGACCTACTAATAATATAACATTATTGTAAATTATCACAATCTAAAAAATTAACTATTTTATAAATTTCAACTAATGTTAATCTATTTCAGTTGTTAAAGTTATAGTAGATTCAATATTTTGCTTAATTCTTGAAAGAATTACAAAAATCTCCTTTTTTAACTTGGTATACTACACAGAATATAGTGCTCAATCACAGAGGAAAACTTTTGGTACTCTAGAAACTCTAGGAACTCCTGGTACTCAAGGAACTCCTTGTACTTCAAGTACTCCAGGAAATCCTGGTATCATTTGTATTTGAGGAACTCCTGGTATTCCAAATATTCTGGAATTCCTGGTACTCTAGATTCTCTAGGAACTCCTGGTATTCTAAGTACTTCTAGAACTCCTGGTACTCTAGATACTCAAGGAACTTCTGGTATTTCAAGTACTCTAGGAAGTCTTGGTACTCTAAAATCTCCAGGAACTCCTGGTATTCTACATACTTCTGGAACTCCTGTTACTCTAAAAACTCCAGGAACTCCTGGTATATGAAATTCTCTACGAACTCTTGGTACTCTAGATTCTCCAGGAACTCCTGGTATTCTAGGATTTCCTAGTACTCCTGGTATAACTACAAGCTCTTCCTCTCAGTAAACAATATAAAATCTTTCTAATTTTTCTTCTATCCTACAATTTATTATTAGAGATTCGCCATTAGAATATTGAAGACTGCTTAAAAAATTAATATTTTTATTAAATTCTCAGTAGGTTCAAAGATGATAGGAGTACAAATTAATGAATTATTCTAATAAAGCAATTCACTATTAGGATCTCAATAGAAATTTCACATCTTGTAGCAGTTGTTGAAGAATTTCACATCTTTTAAGAATCTTAGAACAGCTGATAGTAATGTCATATCTCATAGAAAAGTTAGTGGTCTCTTATCTTCTTATATTCTTGAAAAATCTTGAAACATAGATTACACATCTTGTAAAATTCGTACAGACAGCATTGTATATCTGTAACAAAACCCTGTTGTGTAACATCCTCTATAACACAGAATCAGCTGATTGTGACATACTGATCTTGTCAGTATGATGATTCATTATTCGTTCCACTTTTATACCAAGCTGCTATGTGGAAGCAGATGACTATACCTATTCACATGCTAGCATTCTTATGTTCTATATATCTTCAATGGTGGAGTACATACCCATTATAAAATGTTCAAAAGTGGTACCATCTTACACACATGTGCCACCTTGTCATAACGCAACATATCCTAAAACAAGCCTCATATTAATAGCCAATACCAGTCACCAATGCATGTATTAAATATTTATTTAAATGCTAATTTACTATCCAAACCATGTAATAATATGATTTATTCAGAATATTCTATTTATAATGAATTATTTAATCAATTTATTTCATGCTCAGCTGATCTTGGAACTTGCAATTTTTAGTTGGCTGCATTGTAATCTAGCTATCATTAATCGAATAACTGACCACTATTATAGCAAATAATGGCTCACTTTTATACTGAATGATGTGGTGCATAGTAGCCTTCTTTAAAAGTGGAACGAATAATGAACCAAATATGACGTTTGTCTGCTGGGGGAAGAGTCCCATAAAGCTCACCATAAACATAATGATATGATTGTTACATGACAATGTTACAGTCATTGTGGAATTCTTTTGATTTTACAATCATTAACAAATGCTTAATTTCAATATAAATGTTGATAAATTTCAAAATTACTACCATTATTAAATTTTGAAATTTATTACTATTAACGATTCAGATTCTGTGTTACAGAGTGATGTTTGTGACAGGGTTTTGTTCACTGTCTAGCACACCTTAAAAGTATGTAAGACATTTACTTCTCTCAAGACTTACAAATTTCACATCTCATACAAATCTAGGAACAGATTATATAGGAATTTCACATCTCAGAAAAATTCTAAAAATATTTACGACTAATTAGCAACTTTTTTTTGTTTTTTATTAGCGACTACTAATAACTGAAACTATCTATCCAAAACTTTATCGAATAATAAGCTTTCTCATCTAGCGAGAGTGCTCTTATAGATTTTAGGTTTCCCATTTAAAATTATTACAATCATTTATTTTTTTAAAACATTCATAGTAATATTGTAAGGTAGTAGTTTTTGGCTTGAAAATATTGTACAAAAAAAAAGAGAAACTTATATTTCTATTCCTATTAACTTTACTCTCTCACCTAAAATACTGCCATATAGACACTTATTAAGAATGAAGTATCCCCAAAAAATTGTAGAAAAATAAAAAATACTGTACTTAAAGTTTATCGAAGCAAATCCCAAAAAAATATTGATAGGATGAATACAAAATAAAAATATTAACTGAAATTGAAGTAGACACGAATTGAAACAAACACACTTCCTAATATATTCACCTTTCAGATTTGAAATTTTCTTAACTAGATTAGCGTGTAAAAAGTTTTTATAGATTAGAAATATTAGACATAAGTTCGCTACACTGTTTTTCTATATATTTAAAATTGACAAATCATTCACGCTTTTTATATAATGTAAATAGGTTAATTAGTTTTTCGAAAATTAGGACTTTACGATTTTAATCCAATTTTGAAATAATTGTTATCGCTTAAAAAGTGTATTTCTGACTTATGAATTTTGAAATCTGTAAAATAATTTGTTTCCTTGAATTTGTCCATATTTTTATCCTTGTTAGTTGTATGTTTTAATTGATTTTCTTCTATGTGATAATATGATGTGCATATTGAATCTATTACTCACATGCTTCAAAAATTTAAAATTATTTTTAAATCTTGAAAATTTAAAAAAAATCTATGGCTACGTTCAAAAAATTGTGTGTTATCAATGTTTAAAAAGTGGTGTCATAGCAATTGACTTTTCCATACCTTACCAAAACTGTTGAATAGTGAAGCTGTATGGAACGAGAGTCATGTGTTTCGGAGGACACATTAAGCTGTTGTTCCCGACTGCCAAAAAACAGTCGTTAAGTCACATCAGAGGGCCTGAACTTATTCAGGTGCGACCTGATAACTGTGACACCAGACCTGGGACAGCCAGGTCACACGATATTATTATCTTTACTTCTCCATACTGGCTCTAGACCAATCAGAATTTAGCCCTCGTCCCATTCAGTAAATTAACAAGTAGCTGACTTAAAAATTTTGAAATAAAATTCAAAATTTTGAGTTTTGTGCAACTGGCCGTACGTCTGGAGACCCCATTTAAGGAGTATAAGTCAGGTCAGATTAACAATTATACAATCTTAAACACTAGTTACCATCAATACTATATAAATTAGTTGAGGTGAGGCTTAATTTTGATGTGAAAGGAACTCTTGTACACTGTAAAAATCGTCAACTAAATATTTTTTCAATTGTTTTTTAAATATTTCGATATTTTCAAGACTTTAAAAACAGCGGTACCTTGTTGTAGAGTTTCCTACCAATAGAACTAGGTTTTTGTTCGAATATACTACTACTGTATTGTGACTCACCAAGGGATAATCTCCTCTGCTTCTTGTATTATAATATTGTGTTGGTCAAGATTTTGGTTAATGTCAGCTGATGTGACCGTTGCGTATTATTTATTTCAATACCAAATTGGAGAAATCCTGTGCTCTGATTGGTCTAGAGTCTGGTGTGTGTATAAAAATGTGTCAGCAGTGTTATAATAGCTTCATTATGCATCGTTTTTGATTAGACATGGATGAAGTCTGCTGCCTTGGCATTACTTTCTAACCTCTAATAACCTCTATTTTATAACGTAGTTGTTGGCAATCTACAATTTTTTTAACATAACCTAACCCAAAATAACTAGACCTTGATTATTGAGGTGGAAGGAAAATATGTTTTCTCCAAAACTTCTTATAAAAATCTCAGGTAGGCTACAAATTCCTTAACTGTCAAAGTTGGTTGACTTGTGACAAACTAACCTCCAAATGCCAGACCCCATTATTTTTGTCTATTTTTTGTATATTTTCTAGGCTGTGATTCTATTTATTGGTGTTGTGTACTTATTGCTAATAATTATTGTATGTGCTTTAATTAATTTATTCAGATGTCCCTGTTTTTCTAGAAATAGTTATTGTATAGTTTTTATTGATTTATTAATGTTTTATAATAATGTCGTTGTATCTGTAATTATCTTTGTTTGGATTTTCATGGCGGTTTTGATGTTTAGATCTTATTGAATGTGTGATAGATATTTCTCCAACCAATGTTGCAATAATCATTATTTAATAATATTAGTCATAATTTTACTAGTTATCATCATATTAGTACTCTTCATCTCCTGCTAAAATAAGCTCTGGTAAAATTCAACTTCTCTCCTTTTTTCTTATTTTATTATTCTTCTTTTCCTTTTCTTCTTTCCCTTCTCCTACTACTTCTTCTTCTTCTTCTTTTTTATCTTCTCCTCCTTCTCGTTCCTAAAGATTTTCGACGTCTTTTTTTCGCAAAATTGAATCCTAACAGAAAGCAATACTCTTGCAATTTTTTAAAGAAGACAACATTTTCAAGAATTTGACACCAGTTACACCTCTCTTTCTAGAATCCTTCTCATGTTAACAATTTCCAAAATGTTGGTAAACTTTTGGAAATGGATAATTTAAAAAAATAAAAATAACAATATCTCACTAACGACAAGACCTAAGTTTGTAAATCAAAATCCTTCTTGGAGAAGAATTTTTGATTTTTTGTAAAATTAAAACGGTTGTATCTCACTAATAGCAAAACCTAATTCAAAATCCTTCTCAGGGAAATGAGGTTTCTATAATTTTATACCATTTTCACTATTTCATCTCCAGTATTTTTGGAGCAACAGCTATTCAATAGTATATATCCTACAAGGCCGGGAAGTAGGTGTTCACGGAACAAGCATGATAGTTCCCACGTGAGGCTTGCTAGTGTGGGATTTCATGCAAGTACCATTAGCACCTTCCCGGGAAGGTGAATTGTGTATGATACTTTTTGCCACGCTACCATAAACATTTCAACAAAACTTTCAATTATGTAATGTAATTCTCACAACTCACAAACAAACCTTAGGTTCATGTGTGTTGTTTCAAAATGTTGATATATGATTTTTCTTTTTATGCTTTGTATTGCTTTATACATTTTTAAACTTATGTGTCTAGAAACAAATAAAAAAAAATTCAAATTCAATTTTTTTAAGGCAATATATTTAAATCTCTCCAATGTTTATTGTAAAAGTGCAATAGGACAGTCATCGAATAAGTTGATCCCAATAGCAATGTTGGAAGGAAAATGCATTGTCATGCCATCTAGCGATAGTTCTTCAAAATAAATGAAAAGTGTATGAAAAAAGATATCGGTAAATTTACCAGAGTCCAGCTGATTTCGGTCGAGCCCAGTTCGTAAACAACGACTTTCTGGTCAAAGAGACCAGAAACCATCTTCTTACTGTGTAGTGTGGCGAAAAACGTTTATGCACTTCCAAAACCATATACATTTGGTAAACATATTGGCACATACATTTTAGAAATTTAGATTCAATTTTATCGAGCAAACTGCTAATCAGATATAATCGCCCAAAAACGCAATGAAATTCTTTTGAAATATTTCCGTCATAACTAGATAAATTAAATTATTTAGTAATTTTGAACATTGGTTGGAGAAAATAAGAATAAAAAAAAAGAACAGCGAAATTCTATTAAATTATACAGTGTCAGAATTGTTAAGAAACTGTTATCAGTTATTATCACTCAGATAAGTAGCTATTTTTTATAAATATATTATATATTTTTATTATTAACAAATTCAACAATGTACTATAATTAAACGATGAATTATTAATATAATTATTAAATTAAGTAATTCGATTGAATATTTTATTATAGTAATAGTTATTGATATATATACTATCACTCATGTAAGATATTATTATTATATATAATAATTATATTCATGCTCAGATTTTAATATATAAAAAGCCTTTGAATCTTAGAGTAGGATTTTTTTTCAAATATAGGATTGAAAATGCATTGTATCGTTTTTAGTATTAGAAGTTTTCAGATTTTCATAGTATCACGAATGCTTGTAAATTAATTAATTCTTTCATAAATCTTTCAAAGCTTAAAACTTGTTAATGGTGAGGGAAATGAGTGAATTAAAAAACAAACAGATCTAACCGGGAATCAAACTAAAATCATCAGAATATATTGCAAGATACTTGCAAGTTTTAATGTATTATCTTTTTATTTAAAAAAATATATATCAAAATGGTTCTTAAAGCACTGACTCAGTAGATATTTGCAAGGTGTTTAGCGTTTTAATTTATGATGTGCGTATTTTAAAAATTATTTAAAATGGATCCTGAAACAGAGCATAACTAGAAAACATCATATTAAAGTTTGTTCAATTTCAATACTGTTATTTGTTTATTTTGTTTAATACTATTTTTTGTCATCCGGAATTTTTAATGAGAATTATAAGCATTTTGTGCTCTTCTATATAGTTTAAGTTTCTGATTTTTCTTCAACTTCAAATATTTTCCCCCCATTATACTTAAAAGTATTTTCTCATTCTTTACCTTAGATTTATCAGATTCTTTTTATACAAAGTTTATTCATTTCCTCATGCTTTACCAATTTCTCTTCATCTTTTGTTGTTATTAAATTATTTTCAATTTGGCAGTTTTCCCAATTCATAATTTCTTCCTTAAATTTAAATTCTAGTATTCAACAATTCGTTTTGCATTTTTTAGATGCTTTTTAAGCATGTAAGACATTCTTTAAAAGACAATGTTATTTCCTATTTGACATTTTCGAACTATTTCTAATGTAATTAATTTTTGTACATTCTTGTCTATTTATTGTGTATTTTCTGATTTTTAACTCATATATTTCTATTTATTGTATATTCTTACTTGTACATACTAACTTATTTCTTGTAAACTTCTGTTTACAACTTTTGAACTTCCATTATTTATAACTTGTAAATTTTTATTTATTTCATTATTTTTTGTACATTTTTATTCACTTTTTGTGCATTGTTATTCATCTTAACATTTTTACTTAATTATTCTAAATTTTAATATTTTTCTTGCTATTTTTATGTAGCTTGTATAATTTTTAGTTCCCTTTAATCTCTCAATAATTCATACAAATCTAAAGTTTTTCTTCCTTTACCTTTTCTTCTTCTTTTTCTCAGTCCTACTCCTTCTCCTTCTACTATTTCTTCTTCTTCTTCTCCTCCTCCTCCTTCTTCTTCTTCTTCTCCTCCTCCTCCTTCTTCTTCTTCTTCTTGCACTCTTACTACTCCTCCCCCTTCTCCTTCTTTTCCCTCTTTACTACCTCTTTTTTCCAAATTAAATCCTTTCAAAATAAACAACTTTTGAACTTTCTCAAAACTTTTGACTTGAATCTAATATCAGTTTAATTATTCTATCTTTGCAATTTTTTTAGTATGAGATTTGATTTTTCTGATCATGATTCTTTCTCAAAAGTCTGTCAAAAATTGTGCAATTCCCCCCTGTTCATTATTATTATTATTATTACTATTACTTTCATAGTATATTCTTGACACATTTATTTTCATTTTGTAATAAATAGGGTGTACAATTTACAAGCATTCTAAAAAAATTGCGTAAACTATCTTCAATTTTATATTCACTTTTAGTGGTATAGTGCATGAATTTTATTTCTATTCATGACTTATGAAAATTAAATGAATGTTTCCATCCATTGAAAAAAGAATGAAACTTTTAAAATTTATATTTAATTTTGAAGTATATAATTATTAATTTTATTTGATTTTAACTGCAATAACTATTATATATTACTTAGCATTGTTGTGTTGAGTTAGTGTACTTGTGTTTTTAGTCATAGTTTATTTTTCGAAATTTCTTGGGGTATTCTTTCAAAATGTGAGCTTCTAAAATGTTGTCAAAAATAGTTTCTTATATATTAAGAGCATAAATAGAGACTTTATCACTTGAGCTAATCAGTTACCACATGACACATAGAGGAGTGCAGTAATTTTTTTGAGAGTGATATAGAAACTTCACACTCAAATTACATACAAATTTTTCCTACAATTGCAATTTTGTATTTCCATTCAATAATTGTTTAAATTATTTTCATTTCTGTACAATCCACCAACATTGAGGTTATAAAAAATATTTATCCCAAAATAATCAGCTGACAAGCTTCAGTGCTGCCAGCCAAATGATAAATATTGTACAATAATTTGGTGTCTTATATGTTGTAGGATCTGGCAAAGTGCTTTTGTACAACAATTTCAAAGAAATCTTATTCCAAAAAAATATGTTTATAATAATGAGTAGCAAAGTCAGCTAGAGTGTGGCAAAGTAAAATAGTGCAGGAATCAGCTGTTTTGTCTACTATAATGAGTGCATAAATAGCCGCTTTGTTAGGCAACTGTAGGAAATAGTTATTTATGTATAAGAGTGTGAAGTGCAACTTTATCGCTCAAGCAGTTACTGTGTGATGCATAGCAGAGCGCAGTAATTTTGCAAGAGCAATAAAGAAGCTTCACGCTCAATATTTTTCCTACAACTGCAGTTCTGGATTCCAACACAATAAAAGCTTGTAATTTGTAGCATTACAGACCATGTGCGGATTTGGTTAGCATGCGCCATTGTTAAGGTTATGAGAATTTCATGGATTCCAAGACATCAAAATCAAATCAGAAGCATAAAGAAGACAGCTGGCAAGCATAAAGTACTTTTCCTACAACTGCTCATAAAGTTGTTCTTTATGAACTAATTGTAAAATACCTCTTTACTGCTCTGCAAGCGGTAAAGTACTTTATTTGATTTTGATGCCTTGTCATTGGTGGATCATGGAATCCGTGAAATTCACATAACCTCAACAATAGCGAACGCTAACCAAATCCGCGCATGGTCTGTGATGTTACAAACTACAAGCTTTTATTGTGTTGGAATCCAGAACTGTAGTCTTAGGAAAAATATTGTATGCAATTTGTGCGTGAAGCTTCTTTATCGCTCTCACAAAATTACTGCGCTCTGCTACGCATCGCGCAGTAAATGTTTTGGCTCAAGCGATAGTCGCGCTTCTCGCTCTTAATACATAAATAGCTATTAACGCTCGCAGAGTAATTTTACAATTAGTTTTCAGTACTTGAAGAACTACTTTACAAGCAGTTGTAGGAAAAGTACATTACTGCTCGCTCCTCAGTAAACAGCTGTTTTATGATTAGTTTTCTGCATATAAACTAATTCTTTATGAACAGTTGTAGGAAAAGAAATAAAAAAATTATCACAGAATTAGATATCATCACTGACCCAAGAAACCTTGAAAAATGAATATTATGACTAAAAGTGATACACATAGCTTGATAGGAATGTATATTTTTAAATTCGATTTGAAATCGATGTTAAATGTATTTGAATAACACCAAGAAGCTTGTAGCTGTTTAATTATTGAAGTTGGTTGAAGTATTTCAAATTTTGTACATTAAAATCGCTTATTATAAGTAATAGTTTTTATATGTTAATAAATAAACTATTGGATAAATTTTAAAAAAATATATGTAATACAGTGCTAGATTTACGGGCTTGTTAATGAAGTTGTATGTCTTGCATATTGGTATTCTCTTTAAGTTGACAACAAACTATTTAGCATTGTGTTTTCAATTTTTGTTAAGATGTATTTATAGTTTTGGATAAACTGCTGTGGTATAGTCAAATTTTAAGCTTCGGATTCTTAGAACGTGGCTTCAGACTAATGGACAGCAGACAGGGCCGCATACACTACAACATATAAACTGTATTTGCTTTTGAAATATAGTTTATCTATATAATAAGAGAGAGTTGGGGTGTATTTGTGTGTATGTATGTGTTTCACAAAAACGGTAATGATTTGGAACACTAAATTTGGCACATAGCTTCCTCAAAACTTGATTCAGTGCACCTTGAGGCCCGATTTTTTCAGAATTTTCAAAATAATTGTTCAAATTTCACTTATGGACACTATTAATGTTTCAAAATGTGTTCAGATGCAGGAAGCTTGTAGAACAGCTGTTAACATGATGGTCATAACATAGATGATACGTCAATATCTCTTGAGCCAAAGCAACAGTTTAGCTCTGTATCAATATTACAGCTGCTAATTACCCAGCGACATGTGAGCCCACTTATTGTGTGTATTGAGCTTTTCCTGTAATACATTACTCTAAAACGCTTAACACATAACTATGCAGGTGAGTAAAACTGCAAAACTGTTAAAAAGGTAGTTTACTTATAAAAACACTAAAAATTCATATCATCAGTGCTACAAGAAATGTTTATTTGTGAACTTATCTTTTCAAACGGATGAACTGTGTGGTATTTCACTCACCCTTCCCAATTTCGTAATTTTGTGACCACTACCATAAGTTATCTATCAGAAAAGAAACACTCCAAACTGGATTTCCGGGCAAGACTGGATAAAATGCTAGTAATAAATAATTGGGTAATATATTCGATTAATTCATTATAGGTAATCTGTTATTATATTCATATATATTGTTTTATAAATAATCTGTTTTCAATAATAAGTTATATATTATATTAACAAATCAACCTATAATTTCGAACAACACACTATCTTGATTCTCGTGATATATCAGTCTGATAACCTAGCAACACTACAAAAGTGTAAACTCATCTTGAGCGTGTGTCCGTTGTTGTAATGTTGTAAGATACCATCCCGATGACAGTCCGAACCAATGGGAAGTAATTTTACAGCAGAAAAGAACACAGTCTTTCTGCTGGCCAATCCAATTGGTCACCCTTACAAAGAGGGCCCAGAAGTTTGAAGCTTATCTTTATTTGACTGAAACGTTACCTGCCATGGCTCTATTTGCTGGACACATCAAGATGGCGTCTTATTGGAGATTATATGTTAACTTCCAACTTATTATTGAAAGCAGGTTATGTATAATACAATGCATATGAGTATAATAGCAGGTTCAATGTTATTAATCGGATATATTACCATATTATATTATTATAAACAATATTTCGAAAGCAAATCAAGTTTATATATTGTAGTTTTTGCAGCCATGTCAGCTGTGCATTTAGTACAAATCCACGATCTAGGACATCAAAGCTTAAAAAGGGTGATGAAGGATCAAAAACAAGCATTTCCATTTCACTGTTTTGGGCGTTATTTGTCTCACAAAAACATCGACATCATACCATATTGTGTAAAAAAATATCAAAAATGGTTTTCCTGCATTCAAATTTCAATTTTTAAAATCTAAAATGGCCGTTTAAGTTAATAAACTTGAACAAATTCTAATCAACTTTGAGATGCGATTATGATTTTTTTTTTAGGATGAAGCCCACATAGGTCTGAGACCTGTGCTGGGGTGATTAGTTGAATGATGGTGATTGATGAGATAGACCCACAGTCTTAGGTGGACTCCGAACCAATGGGAAGTAATTTTACAGCAGAGAACACAGTCTTTCTGCTGACCAATCCAATTGGTCACCCTTACAAAGAGGGCCCAGAAGTTTGAAGCTTATCTTTATCTGACTGAACAGTTACCTGCCATGGGCTCTTGGCTATTCTGTAACTAAGATGATGAGTGATAATCGGATTTTAAGGCAATATTTATTTTAATTTTAAAACAATTTCCTCAAGTCTAACCTTTAAAATAGCGTCCAAAACAATGGAAAACAAGGAGCATAGGGAGGAATTGTTGTATTCTGATTTTTTTTGCAGTCTTTTGTACTTAAAAATGTTTCAATCGCTGTATAGTTGTGTAAAAATGATGGAAATCGATTATTTAATAATTATGTAAAAATTAATGGGTTTTTGATTATTTGTTGAGTTGTAAAAGAGGTACTCAACAAGGTTTATTCAAACTGAGGCATTTTTACTGTAGCCTACAGTATAGCCTCTATACTATGCAACAGCAGGTTGCCCGATTCAATTGAATCGGAATATCTAGAATGGGAACATAACCTTTAATTTAGATAAACTTCTGGTGTTCTCCTTCTTTTTTATTTCATCTTCTCCTTCTCGTATCTTTCTTCTGCTCGGTCTCCTCTTACATCTTTTCCTTCTTTATCCTCTTTCTTTAATAAACTCTTTTTTCCTTCTCTTTCATCTTTCTTCTTCTTCCACTTTCTACTCCACTTGGTTCTTCTTTTTCCTTTTCTTTTTCTTTTTCTTCTTCTACTCCTTACTTCTTCTCTTCTTCCTCTTTCTTCTCCTTTTTTCTTCTTGTTCTCCTTTTTACTCCTCCTTTTTTTCTCTTCCTACTCCTACTTCTTTTTCTCTTCTTCTTTATCTTGCTTTTCTTATTCTTCTTCTTCCTCTTCTTACTCCTCCTTGTTCTTCTTGTTTCTTCTTCTTATCATTTTCGTCTTTTTCCAATCCTTCTTCTTCTTTCTCTTTTTCCTCTGATTCTCCTCTTTTTCGTTTTCCTACTTCTCCTACTTTCAACTCTTTCTGCTTCTTCTTCTTCTGTTCAATTTCTCCATGTTATTATTCTTTTTACTCCTCCTTTTCTCTATTCTTTCTCTGTTTCTTCTTCCTCTTCCTACTCCTCCGTGTAATTCTTCTTTCTTATCGTCTCTTCCCACTTCTCCTCGTTCTTCTTCTTTTTTCTCTTTTGTTCATGTTTTTTCTCTTCTTATTCATATTTTGTCCCTTCTTCTTTTCTTCCCACTCCTCCTTGTTCTTCCTTATTCTCTTCTTTTTCTTCTTATTCTTCTTCTTCCTCCACTTCATCATTTTTCTCGACATTCTCCTCCCTTTCCTCATCCTCCTCTTACTGCTCCTCCTCCCCCTCTTCTTCCTCCTCCTCCTTCTCCGCAACCTTCAATCCCTCATTCTTCTGCGTTACAGTTTCGTCAACAGTGAACAGCATCCAGACGTTTTTATATTAGATGATAATATTATCATCTAATGTAAGAAACTGTATCACTCAATCCCTGATACTCTAGCTGAGTGTAGACAAGAGTCCTGGGTCTCAGGTAGAGTCTAGACCGCTTCCCTAGATTGCAATAAGTGTCACAGTTTGGATGAATCTTGGTTGATTGTCTGTTGTTAATTGAAAAAGCAATAGCACTCTAAGATGTTGTATTTATATTTTTTACATTCTTAATGAATTATTCAGGGTTTTTTAATACATTCACTGCTCTGTTTTGCTATTTCCAACAAATATGTCTTCTTTTGAATAGAATTTGTATGAGTTGTTTCAATTCAACGTAAATTTGATTAAATGTCAATCATTAAACTACAAAAACTTTCCATTTTTTTCAAATTCAATTTTATTTTAAATTTACAAATTTCAAATAAGAATCCTCTGCTACATATTGTCACACAAATTTCGAGTATACAACATTTAAATAAAAATAAAATTCAAATATTTTATCATTGTATATTTGAATATAATGTTATTTATAATACACTTATTATTATACAATTATTAGAATGATTAAATCTTGGATAAAATTCAAAATTTGATAGAACTTCAGATTCCCGCCTGTTTTGCAAGCCAAAGCATAATGTTTGGTAAAGAAAGAAATTTGTTATTTAATATATATTATTCATTATTGACTAAAATTTTGTAATCACTTGTTTGTAAAGCCTTCACCTGTTTCTTTGAGTCTTATTACATTGAGCCACTGTAGTCGCGGTCACGTGCCACAATAAAAGGCTGAATTACCCTAGGTGATCTTGCGACAGAGCTCAACAATGTCAGAGTACATGTTAGTTTAGACTTGGAGTCATCAGCTGAATTTTCAGCAAATTCACCCGGTTGTTGTAATTTAGCCTGGAATTGTGGTGCGTGAACGCGATTGCAGTGGCTTTGTATAATAAGGCTCCAAATTACTCAATTATAATTAATTCATTTTATAATTGTTCATTACTTGGGATCAAGAAATGAAAATGTCTCAGACCTGTTTCAGTTGAATGAAATTTTTATTTTCTAATGCTCATATATCCTGAATGGGATCGAATTTTTCAAATCTAATGACATATTCTTGAAGCTCTCTTCAAGGTCTATCATCAATCGCAGTGTGAGGAATTATAAGTTTTTGAAGATTGCTGCAAAATAGTTATTTGTAAATCTAGGGACTAAAGTGCGACAATTTCACTGAGACAGAAAAAGTACTCTAATCCCGTGATGTACAAAAAAATGCCCTTCAAGTACATAACGATAATTATAAATATATTATTTTACTTTTTCTGTACAGACGCTCAGTCGTCTGTCATAGATGAACGCTCTCATAGAGATGACGTTCGACCTCACAATCGAAATACAGCTACTTCTTTCCCTTGATCAAAATTTCCCAAAGATCGAAATACAGCTCTCTTTAATTTTCCTTGACCGCGTACGACAATTCGACAGTGTTGCAATATTCCTTTCTCTTCAATCGCGGCGTTGTCGGACTTCTTCCCATGTTATTCTTAAGCCGCGTCTCCACCAACGAACATGTCTGCCAAACATTGTTGGCGAACACAAAAAATGGACAAACATTAAACATATGGGTCACCGAACATGTTCGTGAGTTTAATTGAATGTTCGGTCTGTGAGCGAACAGTGACGACCAACAGGTTTCCGCCACTACTCCCACCACACCGATCATAATGTTCGAGAAGGCGTCCACACCAAACCAACACCAAACAATGTTTGGCGAAAAAAAATGAAAAGAAAAGAAATATAGAATATGAAAAAATTGTAAACAACATCATAGCCTAACCATTTATTAGACAGAAAAATTTGAAAAACGATTAAAAAATGAACATTTAATTTTTACAGCATCAACAATACTTCGGTAACATGAAAATGATAAATTCTCAATTGAAACTTTTATAACACTATATAATTCAACTCACATTCACTTATATTATTTTTATTGTATTACAGTATTTACAAATTTCAATGAACTAAATGTTAATAATTGTATTGTTTACATAATATTAACTTATTCACAAATTCCAATCAAATAAATTGCCATAATTATTATCGTTTACATAATATTATTTACAAATTAAAATTAACTAAATTATCCTAATTGTATCGTTTACACAATTCCAATAAACTAAATTACTATAATTGTATCATATACACAATGCTATTTACAAATTTCAATAAACCAAATTACCATAATTATCGTTTACACAAAATTATTTACAAATTCAAATAAATTAAATTATCAAATTGTATCGTTTACACAATATTATTTACAAATTCCAATTAACTAAATTATCATAATTGTATCGCTTACATAATATTATTCACAAATTACAATAAAAAACAAAACATTATTAACTGTGCATTTCTCATTCTACTAGAAATCATTTATGCTCTTCATCTTCTAGAAAATTCATGTTTGGAGCTAAACATTGTCCTCTCCAGTGTTGGGACAGGCAGTTGATCGTACAAACTGAAAAAAGAAAAAAAATCTTTGTGAATTTTCCGACTATTTTCAATAATAATGAGATCAAATTTTGTCATTAAGCCTTAATAGAGTATGCTATCAAGCTGGCAGATGCATAGAGTCAGAGGCGGATCCAGAAAATTCTTTTGGGGGTGACTTGCAGCTCTAGATGAGGGGGGGGTAGAGATGTACTGAATAGAATACAAGTAGTATTGTGAAAGCTTTTGAATTTTTCATAAGCAATCATACCCGAACTATAACTATTCATGTTATTGGGAAATAAATAATAGCTATACTAGTGCTTTAAATTTAAAGTATATTGGGAAATTTTGATTGAATTATGGCTGAATCTGGTGTGTTCAGCAGTTTGTCAAGGAACATATTATTATTCCGGTATTGCGGTCATATTATTCAATTTTCAAGAATGAAATCCAATGTGCGAGCTTTAATTAGTTACACATTTTTAAATTAACTACTGTTTCATCTAGTTTTAATAGATAAACTTTGTGTAAATTCCACACTGTAAAAAGATATGTTTTTCTAAAGTTTTTATCTGACGATTAGATTTCCTCTTATAGAAATATGGTATCTGAAGTTACCCCTCCAGAAAATTTTTGTATAATTTCTTTGAGAAATCAGTTAAAATGGTATTAGATCCATATTATATATAAGTAAATCCAATGCAAGCGTTGTATCTGGAAGTTTTCCACGACATAACCTAAATCAGTAGCTGGTGATCACTGGTTTGCCGACCACTGTGATGGAATGTTAAAAAAACATTGGTTGATATGTTTATGTAGTTCCTCATTACTTTTCATTAAAAGAAAGTTGGTACTGTTGTGATTCAATTACTGAAATTTTATGTTTCACTACTGTTTCTATTCAGCAAGTATAAAAATCTAAACACTGCGAGTTGATTGGTTGCAGACAATGTAAATGTAACTAAGACATACAGTATTAAAACGGATTTCATACAATTGAAGACTTAGTAGTGGAATTAGGTAATTCTTGCTAATGAATATTTTACAAGCTTCAAACTTGTTAAAAAATTGACACTCTTCCAAAACACTTTTGGAGGTTTTGGGGGGCTTCAGCCCGAAAGCCCCCCCCCCCCCCCCCCCCCCGTAAACCCGCCTCTGAATAGAGTGATCAGGTAAGCATTAGTTTAATCGTTCATGTAGTTTTGCCCAAATTCTTAATTAATATTTCAATTCAATAAGAAAAACCTGAATATAATCAAATAAAGTAATATAAGCATAACATAATGGTAAATAGTTATTTATGTATTAAGAGTGTAAAGTGTGACTTTATCGCTTGAGTCAAAACAGTTACTGTGCAATGCATAGCGGAGTGCAGTAATTTTGTGAGAGCGATAAAGAAGCTTTATGCACGAATTATGTACAACATTTTTCCTACAACTGCATCTCTGGATTCCAATAAAAGCTTGTTGTTTGTAACATCACAGATTTTAGCATGCGCGGATTTGGTAAGTGTGTGCCATTGTTATGAAAATGATATTTTGAGAATTTCACAGATTTTGTGATCAACCAATGAGAAGACATCAAAAACAGCTGGAGAGCGGTAAAGTAATGTTTTTGCTCGCCAGCTGATTTTACACTGTTTTGAAGAAATCCTGAGTTGTGATTGGTCTAGACTCCTGTACTTAAAAGTGACAGTATTGTTGAAATAGCTTCATTATGAAACTAGTTTGATAATACATAGAATAAAGTAAGCTGTATTGACTTCACTTTCGAACACACATCATTTTCACTTTAAAATGAACCCATATATATGAACTACTATAATGTTATACAGGAATTTCTTTTTGATGTAAGTTCAATGACAAATAAAAACATTATAAAATATTAGGGTGCATATCACATGATTATCACAGTGAAACATCCAATACTCGAGGATAAACCCTATCATAAAATTCAAAACATGTAGTAGAATGGTGGTATTCACACTGTGCCAATCTGTTACACACCATTCCACAGCATGTATTAGATTTTGCAATGGTGATTATCAATGAGTATTTATGCTCCACTAGGCACTATGAGGAAAGAAATAATTACAAAGGTATAAGAAAGTGGAGGGAGCACAACGTATACCGCCAATCTTAAAAAAGTGTAACCGGAAATGGAGGCATGCAAGGCCTCATGGGATCTGACGCCATTCGAAGCTATATCACCGCGAATTTCAAACTAAGCTTTCACAAGATTCCACCTTCATGTCAGTTCAAATGTTTTAACTACACTTATTGACTGTGGAAAACGATTTGTTTCTCAAAATGATTTTTGAAAACATTTATCAAGATTTGGCTTTAGTATTGATCTCTTTAATGCTAATTATGGCTTTAACCTACAACAAAGTGTAGAGTGGCGGCCATCTTTAATGATAGCCATGATAGTGTTCTTAAATGTATATAAAACAACTACAACAACATTGGTGTATATCTATAGAGGAGTATAGCTGCTCAAGATGGCGTCGGCTACACTTTTCTGACTTTAGGCTCCCTCCACTTTCTTTATCACCATGCAAATAATTGATCATTTAAATGATAAATTTTATCAACTTACAAGTAAAGAATTATCAAGCTGTGTCTGGTGGTTCATGCTAGGATATTCCACAATCATGCCATTATCACAATTCCATGAACGCTTTTTCTAAATGAACAAGCAGAAAAAAATAATAAGAATAAAGAAACTTGAAATTTATTTTTATCTCAATGCTGTGTTTCAATTACACATTGCGAGCGAGTGATGATCAATTTGTCTAAAAGCAAGGTCTGAACAATCAATGTGTACACAATAAAAAACTGATGGCCATTGTTGAGGAGAAGAGGAAAATGAAAACACCACTTAACAGGACTGGATCACTTGCTCGCAACATATGATTTAAAAATGAATTCAATATTAAATATCGATAAAGTTTAGTGTCAATGATATTGATATAGATCTGTGAATGATTATCTATTTGCAATGACTTGTAGAAATATGAAACAAGAGGTGGAGGAGGTGGTGGTTAAGAAGAAGGAAGAAAAGATGGCTAAGGGGGTAGTAGGAGGTGAAGAAGAAGGTGGTGGAGGAAAATGAGAAGGAAAATAAGATAAAATAGAATGATGATGAGGAGGAGGAGGAGGAGGAGGAGGAGGAGAAACAACAGAAAAAGACAGAATTTATTAATTTCGAATTCCTTTAGGTGCTATTAGTTTATACTGAAGACTTCCGCAATGGCGGATATTGACAACAGTATTCAACAGCTGATAGAAATCGATGAATGCTACTGTACAAAAATATCAGTCACCACCGGGAATCGAACCACGGACCTCCCAATTGCCGGTCGGGCGCCTTAACCACTAGACCATGGAGACCTTTCTGCACAGCAGCACTCATTTTTACTTGGCCATATCGGCTCGTATCTCACAAGAAAGTTCGAAGTTACTGACAATTGAACAAACTGACAAATTTAAATTTGTCAGTTTGTTCAATTGTCAGTAACTTCGAACTTTCTTGTGAGAAAAAGACAATATAAAAGAAGGTAAAGTAGAAAAAGTGTTAAGAAAATGGGAAGAAAACGTTTTTGAGGGTAAAAATGAAAGCATTCTCAGAAAAATTTAAAAATCAAAATATAGTAGAAATAGACAACCAATAAATAACAAAGATAGACATTAGCAATCAAAACATGAGACAAAAGCTTCAGAAACATAGCAATCAAATCAAAAGGTGAAATAACAGACACATATAATTGACACAAACATGTAATTCAGAAGGTTCTGAAAATCTAAGATATAAATCTGTTAATTGGTAAAAATACAATAATCTTTTCAAAATAACCCTTACTCTTCTGATGTGCTTCCCATATTTTGGCGAAATGGATTATGTTTTGACATGCATAAGGTATTAAAATTACATTCTCTTTGTCATAATAAAGTAGCTGGAAGGCCAAAATATACAAGACATATGTAAGTATTCAAGTACAATCAGTCATAACTGAATTAAATGCTTTACAAAACTACTTTGTGAATGTAAGTTTAGGTTATGGTTCCAATATACTTTGCAACTTCATATATGTATATAATGGCCAACCTGGCTGACAATATAATTTTCCTACAGTTATACAACAAAGCATCTATTTATGCACACATTATAGTGCACGAAACAGCTGGTTCCTCCTCTTATTTTACTTTGCTGCAATCCAGCTGACTTTGCCACACTCATTTTACTTTGCCGCACTCCAGGTGTGCCAAATGTAGGAAAAATGTATTTTGTACCTGGTGCTGAAAGTATCTTTGCTGCACTTGAAAAACTATTCTGCACTGTATAATGCATTTCTCTTGTGCAGCAGGGAGCTACTTTATGCACTAGCTACATAAATAACTATTATCATTGTTATTTTTGAGTATCCGTTTATTTATTAATATCTCATTTATTCATTCAATTAACTGCAACATTCTGAACCTTTATGTGCTGTATTACTGTATTTGATAAGAATTCCAATCAGTCTAACCTCTTGTTGTATGATTGTACCTCATTCTCACACATAAGTGTACAAGTGATTTGAACCTGATTATTATAGTTTTTACCATCAATAGATTTCAAGTGTAGATTTTTACAACCTCTCTATTATCTAAAGATATTGATAAATATTTCAACAATCAATCAGAATGTAAAGCTCTTAGCAATCTTGCTGCTTTGACATTTTTTGAAATAAAGCACAAAATTCAAACATTGACAAACAGCCCAATATTAGTGAGTGATGAGCATGCACTAGTATATATCATAAATCATATAAAAAATGGGTGTGAACAAATATTATTCATCTATAAGAAAGTGGAGGAAGCATAACAAATGCCGCCAATGTTAAAAATGTGTAACCGGAAATGGAAGCAAGCATGGCCCTACTGCATGGCATCTGTGGCTATATCACCGCCAATTTCAACACAAGCAGTAAACTGTCGCATCAATTTAGAAGCAAATTGCAGCGGCAGGCAAAAGTCGCACACATGCAGCAAATTGCAGCGACAGTCAATTGTCGCATATATGCCACACGTGTTACTTTGCGACAGAAAACAGCCTCTCTCGACACCGGTCAGGTAGTTGACAAGCTCGGAAATGTCGGTAATTTTAGATGAAACAAGTAAAGTGGCACTAGCTTTGTTGTTGGTTCAAGGAAAAATTGTATAGCAAATAGACGTAAACGTTGGTGGATACACCCTATTACAAGTGATAGATTAAATCGTGGACAATTTTTTACTTTACGTAATACACTTAAACTTCACCCAGAAAAGTTTTTCGAATATTACCGAATGTCTATTGCCTCGTTTATAATTTGTTGTCAGTAATCAGACAAAGGATTGAAAAGGAATTGAAACTTAGTAAATGATGAATTATTCAATAAAATTAGTAGAAAAGTACAAAAATTGACATAATTATACAATAATAATCGTTAATACTGTATTTATAATGCAAAAAGACAATATATGGATTCATCGGATTCATTAATGTTGAAGGGGAAAAAGCGAAGCAGATGAAAAGCAAAATCCGATGAAAGTGTGAAATAAAAAAAAAAAAAAGTGGAACTTTCGCTACACTTGTGCAGTGCAGTCATCTACTGCATGTGTGGCCACGTATCGGCAGTAACTAGCAGCAGAAAAATGGGTCTCAGCCAATTCATTTGCGACACGACCTTGATACTGCCAGAAGTGCGTATATTTACTGCGCGTCTGGCCACCTACCATTACATTCCTTTCAGTCCATTTCGGAGCAACATTTGACTGCAAACATCTGCGACAATTTACTGCTCGTCTGGCCCTATCCTAAGTAGTTCACTTTTATTTTAATAGATTCCACTTTCAAATGTTTGAACAATGCTTATCATCTGTGGAAAAGGATTTGTCA
Source organism: Conomelus anceps (assembly GCA_948455865.1). NCBI lineage: Eukaryota > Metazoa > Arthropoda > Insecta > Hemiptera > Delphacidae > Conomelus > Conomelus anceps. The sequence continues at coordinate 12,071,575 of OX418222.1, forward strand.
CAAAATGATTTAATGAAAACATTTATCAAGATTTAGCAGTTGTATTGTTCACTTAGCAGGTATCTGTTCAATCAGATAGATAAGCTGCGTTCTCGTAGGTCCTGTTTGTAACGGTGACCGATTAGATTGGCCAGCAAAAAAGACACTGTTCTCTGCTGAAAATCACTTCCCGGTGGTTCGGAACCCACCTAAAACTGTAGGTCCAACTCATAAACTGTAGGTCCAACTCATTACCCACGCACAGGTTTCAAACCTATGTGGGCTTCATCCTCAAAAAAAAAAAAAAAAAACACCCCCAAGGAAGTGTAGAGTAGCGGCCATATTGAAAAAATACAGTCATCAAAGAGTTCATAAAATTATATATAACAATATAATATAATATAACTATATATATAATTATATATTATATGTATTGGTGTATATCTATAGCAAGAGTAGTCCCAGCTTGTGAGTTTGGGGGTTACAAATGAATTTCGATGTTTGTTTTTTGCGAGTGTCCCTCCTTCTTAACCCTTTTCCAGGGAGTTCCCAATTTTGGGGAGGAGGATCATAACTCCCTCCCCCTGTGACCGCCCTTGGAAGTCAGCGGATAGCCGCTCAAGATGGCGCCGGCTACACCTTTCTGACTTTATTTTATGCTCCCTCCACTTTCTTATACCTTCTATAATAATAATCTATCTTCTGTTATAAGGATAAAATTTATTTTCATGCCAATTATAAGAATAAATAGATAATTTAAAGTAATTTTTGTAAAGTGTAAAAATGTAGAAATTTAAAATTTCCAACCTTACATACCGACACCGTGGTTGCTGTATAGGAATTAGCTCTGGGTCGGAACATGATGTACTGCCATCTTCTTTTCACTTGAGCTATTACCTGTGAAAAAAGAAACAAATTGAAAAAATCAAGATAAAATTGCAAAAAACTGATAAAATTGAAGATTAGGTTGCTTGTACAGTGGAGCATTCAATATAGCAATTTGTTGGGAAATGACTAGCCGCACGCCGTGCTAAGTTTATGTTTAGTCAGATCAGATGAGACACAAGCTTTTGGACTGCCATTGGAAGGGTGAACGCTTTGTTTTAGCCAACGAAAAAAGCATCACTTTACTGCTGTAAAATCACTTCCCGATAGTTTGGAACCCACCTAAAACTTTTTTTTGAAGATCACATCTTGGAGACTCCAGTTACTGAGTATAAGACAAGTCGGATCAACAATATTATACAATCTTATACACTTGTTATCATAATTACTATATCAATTAGTTGCGGTGAGGTTTAATTTTGATGTGGAAGGAACTTTTGTACACTATAAAAAGCTTTATCAACGAAATATTTTTTTATTGCTTTTCGCAGTCTCAATTTGTCACATGACAGATTTTTGAAAAACGGTTCCATTATTAATCTAATAGCCTCATAATCTCATAACATATTTTTTTCTGTAGCTTACTTCTTGGAGACTGCTGTTTAGGAGTATAAGGCAAGTCAGATTAACAATTATACTATCTTATACCCTAGTTACTATAATTAACACATCAATTAGTTGAGTTGAGCCTTAATTTTGATATGAAAAGAACTCTTGTACACTATTAATAAATAATAATAATTTATTCGACCAATAGCACATACAATATTTGAACACTTTCAAATTGATTCATAAAAACAAGCAGTTGCTAACTGTAAAAAGCTTTATCGACTAAATATTTCCTCAATTGTTTTTTAAAAATATTTATTTATTTTGAAGACTCTTTAAAAACTGCGGTAGCTTGTTGTAGAGTTTCCTACCAATATAACTAGGTTTTTGTTCGAATAGGCTACTATTTTGACACACCAAGTGATAATCTCCTCGATTTCTTGTATTATAATCATTGTGTACGTCAAGATTTTGTTTAATATCGCTCTTTTCTTACATATAAAATAGCTTCATACACATATAAGCAGGCTACAGTTGGGAGACCAAGTCTCTTGAACAACGGCCTACATGAATTCAATATATTTACTCTTTCCATACACCTAACAGCTTTCTTTTGGATCTTAAACACCCTATCAAGGTTTTGTTTTGATGAATTACCCCATACCTAATATATGTGAATGTTGGTCCAACTCATCAATCGTCATTATCATCATCATTACCCAAGGACATGTCACAGACATATATGTGAGCTTCATCCTCCGGAAAAATTAAATAAAAATAATATTAACAATTGAAAAAAATTGTGAGAGTAGGCCTATTGCATTTCAAGTAAAATGAAGACTTACCTCGCCATTGCAGAAGCAAAACAGGGTTGCTACACAGAGGCCCTGAAATAAGAAAAACATGGAATTTAATAACCAATATTTGATATGATAGAAATTATAAATTACATTTGAAGTGTTTGTGACCATTAAAAATACTTTTGCAGATTATATTCATTTATTTTACAAACTTACAGGAATCATCCATTCCAGATCCGTCATTGTTCTAAGAGTGCTTACACACTCATAAGACATACAGTTACAATCAGACTACCAACCTTTGCTAGTAACAAACATGGCTAACAAAATAATCATCATAAAAATACATTACAATTCTCCTTTTTTAATTTTCCAGGGAAAAAAATCAATCTTAGCATTCTAAAACAAACATTTTCTCATCTTTCTAATACTTGAACATCAAATATTTTAACAGGTTTTCTTTCACTATGGTGGAAAAAGAGGATGAAGGAAAATTAAAAGAAGATGAGAAGAAGAGCATGAAGAGAAGTAGAACAATAACAACAACAAGGAGAAGAAGAAGAAGAAGAAGAAGAAAACCGAGAAACATCTTACCTGGAATGAAGCTGTAATTGCCGATGAAAGCTCATAGTACTTTTCCCAAGGGTGTCCCCTATAGGGCCTGAAGGGTGTAACCAGATAATTTAATCCCAGCAGAGGTAGGAGGAGTAGGGTGGCCCTGAGGGCCTGCAGGAGGCTCCGTGAGGGTGCCGAGGACTGTGAGGAGGCCATGCCTGAGGGAGTCGACCTCAGTTTGGTGAGCAACACCCTCACAATGTTGCAGAGGAATATAAGGTTCAGAAGCATCGAGCAGCAGACCAGCACCGTCAGCACATGCATGTAGGGACTGTCCTCGATCCAACATCTGAAAAAATAAAAACCTAAAATGATGGGGTTTCAAAATTATGAGGGATTGTGCAAATCACCGGTAGAGGTGTGATAGCTTTGAGCCGTAGCAGTTCAATCAGATTATATAAGCAACGCTCTTCTGGGCTCTCTTTGTAAGGGTGACTGGATTGGCCAAAAAAGACTATGTTCTCAGCTATAAAATCACTTCCCAGTGGTTCGGAACCAACCTGAAATTGTGGGTTCATTATGTTTCCAATAACATGGCTCAAGCGGCGAGGTGGAACTACCCGTTAGAGTCTCCCCACCAATAAAAGCCATACGTATTTAATTTACTTATCATGCTAACTGGAAAATTCATTTTTATGCTCAGCTAATCTAGGTACATTTATTTATAATGTACATAAATCATTCAAGGTCATTAAAAAATCTGTTAAAATTAATAATTGTTTTAAAGTTATTAACTTTATAAACTTAAAAAACACTTTTGAATGGAAATTGACTCACGTTATGGCGTGACGGCCGTTTCGCTCTGTTGTCTAGAGCATCATCAGACGACCCACAGTACACTCCACAGTACACAGTACACAGTACACACGAGTGTACTGTGGGTCGTCTGATGATGCTCTAGACAACAGAGCGAAACGGCCGTCACGCCATAACGTGAGTCAATTTCCATTCAAAAGTGTTTTTTAAGTTTATAATACATATTAGTGGAAACAAGATGGATCTTCAACATCATTATTAACTTTGATCAAATTAATCGAAGCATGTACATAAGTACAGGCATTGCAATTTGTTGTTGTTTATAAATATTGGTTTTTCTACAGTCACCGAACAAAGCAGCTATTTATGCACTCATTATAATACAAAAAACAGCTGATTCCTGCACTATTTTACTTTGCCACACTCCAGCTGACTTTGCTGCACTTATTTCACTTTGTCACACTCCAGGTGTGCCAATATTTAATTTGTAACTTGTGCTGAAAGTATCTTTGCTGCACTCGAGAAACTTTCCACACTCACCTTCAGCTCGTGCATAATGCATTTCTCTCATGCAGCAAAGAGCTACACTTTGCACACTATCAGTTACACAAATTACTATTTTGCAATTGGGGGTAAGATTATTATTGTGTAATTAAGGCGCTTTATGATTGCTCTGTGATATTCTGTATGTAAATAGAAACATACTTTATTCAATAGGTTCTTTATTAATTTCTAAGTTATTGAATGGTTCTCATATTATTTATGAAAAATCTAATATCATAACTGACACTGTATTTGTATTGAAATTATGATTTTCACACACTTATACTGGAGATACGGGGGGGATGCATTTCACTTCTAAAGAGAAGCTTCATCAGCCTCTTTAGAAGTGATGCTGATGAAGCTTCTCTTTAGAAGTTAAATGCATCTCTCTAGTATAAGTGAATGAAAATCATAATTTAAATAGAAATACAGTGTCAGTTTTCATACTAAATTGCGCTCTTTAGAAGTGAGGCTGATGAAGCTTCTATTTAGAATTTATAGTTCACCATCCACAGTTCACTTATAAATGGATGGTTCACCAAGTGATAACGCAATTGATTTAAGGTTGCCATCTTGGTTAGAACAAATCACCACCAAAATACCCTCAACTTCCCTTTATCTGTTTGAAATCACATGTAAATATGTCATCAATTTTCAAATATGTCATCAAATTTAGAACTTACTCAGCAAAGTAAGTCACTTGTACATCAAGAGTGAAGATTTACACAAACTCTCAAATTGAAGCAAAATAAATGCAAATGATAGGAGCAAATAAATATAATAATATAAGCAATAAATAAATAGAAGCAAATAAAAATAAAGATTATAGGCAACTCTAACTTACTTGTCAGTTTGTCCGAAAAATAACCTCAATTTCATATAAATTGTTATGAATAAAAGAGGTATTGTCCACGCCAGACGTGTTAGCCACTTAACAAGTCGCTCTTCGGAAATAAACGCTGAAACCAAAAGGGTGTGTAGATAGAAACCCTCTCCAAACATCCAAGCGTAATTGGTGAGCAGAAAGTAGTGGAGTATCACATGGAGACATTGACACCAGACCTAAAAAAAATAAAGGAATAAAAAATAGAAGATCAATAACATTTTAAAAGTGTTTTAATATGCTACAATTGTATAATGACTACATTAAAAATCCACAAGTGAAATATAAGTTAGGTTAGGTTGTCCTAAACATGTCACAAGTGGGCTGAAATGAAAATATCATTTATTCTGCTATGCTTTCCATGATGAAATATTTGTCACATTCTGATACAGTCTAGACCAATCAGGGATCAGCATTTGTCCCAAATGAGTGTTGGAATAAAAGAATTCTAAGATCAGGTGGTTTGAACATTTTGCAATTTAATTCTTTACAAGCAGTTGCAGGAATTTGTGTAACTAGTGAACAAAGTAGCTCTTTGCTGCACAAAAGAAATGCATTATGTACAAGCTGAAGGTGAGTGTGGAATAGTTTCTTAAGTGCAGCAAAGATAATTCCAGCACGAGTTACACATTAAATTTGTTCTCCAGTTGGCACACCTGGAGTGTGACAAAGTCAGCTGGAGTGTGGCAAAGTAAAAGAGTGCAGGAATTAGCTGTTTTGTGTACTATAATGACTGTATAAATAGCTGTTATGTTGAGCAACTGTAGGAAAATTTATATAAAGGGCTATACTTAATTTGTTATTGAGTCATTGAAAAGATTATTGGACACTTATTATTGGAATATTGATAAGCCTATTCAAAGTTACTTATTAGTTTTGTACAGTGATTAATCTTCTTATAGATATATTTATTATTTGTTGAAAGTTAATGATCTATTTGCTTTTTATTGGTTTTTCTTGTGTAATAATAATTAATTAGTGTCTGTTGTGAATCAATTGTGTAAATAAAGTTAGAGTGTTACTTTCAAGTGTTGTCAACCCTTTTTTTAATTTCTTATATTTGTAGATTACGTCTTGGAGACTCTAGTTAAGGAGTATAAGACAAGTCAGATCAACAATTATGCAATCTTGTACTAGTTATCATAATTACCAGGCGCGGCTCCACCAGGGGGGCGCTCGGACACTGTCCTCCCTGTCAATTTGTGATAAATTGCATAATTATTGAGAATACAATAATTCCACTATATTTTATATTTTCGTATTTTATTTGTATTTGACAAAGAGTAGAGTGTGGAAGTCTGGAAATAGACGGTAAGATAGTTGAAAATGATCAGCCGCATCGCGGTACGAGAAGAGATTTTCAGCGAGCCTTTGTAACTATGTTGGGCATTGCTGGGACACTTCCTCTAGCGTCCGGCCAGTGTGGTGCTGCCACATCGAAAATGCTATTCAATGAAAAATTCTCTGAGAGAGAAATGGCAACATGAGCCCGGCTGTAAAATACGATCTTCGGCCGGCGGCCGCAGCTTCATTACGCATGCGCCAATCATGTGGCGCCAATTATCCTCAAAGTTTTTACTTTTTTAGTAGAATTGAGGTTAGAATTCATTGGTTGTTTATAAATTATTGTGAATGCAATAGTGGTACGTGGAATTTGTATTATTTTCTCAATCATCAAGTTGTCCATTCAATGTGATTAATGTGAGCTGTGATTAGTATTAGTTGACGGTATTTAAAATTAATTATTTGAAAAATAACGTTTGTGATTTCGAAACGCGGTTGGCAGTAAAAAAGGGTCCTCCAAAAATGTCCTGCATAATACCATTGCACAAGATCACTATACTATCGCACAAGATAAATTCCCTAGCAATGCTTTCAGTCGAGCGAAAATTAATTTCTAAATTTCTCAACTTCAATGAACTTGTGATTGAACATTTTGCTTCTGCTAAAAGCCGTAAAATTGAGCTAACTTTCAAATATTGTTGTTTAATCAAACTGTTAAAAACTTTCTGATGATGTAGGCCATTAAGTAGTGTAAATACATATTTTATTGTCCGATTGACTCTATATTTAGTGTGCCTCATATTCAGTTTTTGGACTGAGTCAATTAAAATAATGCCCCCTTTTAAAGTAAATGACAGAATTTTAATGACGTTTATTTAGTAGGGAATTATTAATATCAATTGAATGAAACACTCGTGAAAGTGAGACTTAGTGAGAAATAGGATAATCTGATGATAAATCTGAGCATCTGCTTATAATCTGGATAATGTGCTGTATTCGTGCCAGGTTTCAAGATTCATACTTATGCACTCTATTGAATGGTGTGAGTGAGCCTACACATTAATTTTCCTATTTTTCACAATTACTGTGCAATCGGTTTTTTTAAAATAGCCTTTATTCAACAGTATATAGAGCCCATATTCAACTATATTTGCGGAGTTGTAAGTTGTATGGGGGGGGGGGGTAGTGTCCTCCTCAAATTTCTCAGTCAGAGCCGCCACTGATAATTACTATATCAATTAGTTGAGGTGAGTCTTAATTTTGATTTGAGAGGAACTCTTGTACACTATAAAAAACTTTAGTAACTAAATATCTTTCAATGTTACAACCCATTACTTTATTAGGCATGTTAGTATGCTGATTCCTTGGTTGGTTGCTAGGTGTCATGGCTGCCATGACAACTAAGATTAGGCCTTTGTCAGATGCAAATTTAGGTGAAGTCGAATTACTTGCTGTCTACAGTAGGCCTATATAGGTGAGAGCTACAAAACCAACTGGGTCGGGTTCTAAAAGGGAGTCTCATCACAGAACAATAGCTGAGTTACAGAAAATTTGAGCAAGTTTGAAGCACTACCTTCCCGTCCTTTGCACTATTCCTCTTCTTCTTTTTCATCTTCTTCTTCTTCTTCTCCTTCATCTCCTCCTTCTGCTTCTTCTTCTTCTTCCCATCTTCTCCGCTTTCTCCTTCTTCTTCTTCTTCTTATTAGATTAGTAACAGTAAATTTCCATCCCCTCCTTTGAACTATTCTTCAATTTTTTCTTCTTTTTATTCATCATATTCTATTCCGCCTCCCTCTCCTTCTTCTCCTGCTCCTCCTCCTTCTCTTCCTTTCCCTTCTCCTACCCCTTTCC